>JAVMSB010000175.1:0-64841 GCA_031761475.1 Penicillium pancosmium | reverse complement strand
TCGTCATCGACAGTCGGGGGCCAATAACAAGACTTCCGGGAAAGGGATTCTGGGAAAGAACCCGATTGTCCGACGATTCCATTCCTCGATCAATCAGAATCAGATCAGATGGGACAAGGGAGACCAAAGTTTTTAGTTCAACTTTTTTACGCTTCTCCTAGTGTCTCCCTCCCCCCCTTTTCCCCTGGACTGATTCGACAGATCCGCTTTTTCACCCCAGATCCTAATCAATTTACAGTACATGTACATGTATCTACTGTTTAGCGTTATGGATGATGGATGGATCAACCGACCCACGGCCCTGAGCCCCGGGCCCCGGGGAACAGCAAGAGGCAAGCCCTTAGTGGCCTTAGTGCCGCTAAAAGGGGGCGCTTGGAGGGGGCCACTAAAACAAGCACGCTAAACGGTGTCTGGACTAAGGCAAGGATGATCGCCTGGCCTTTTACTTTTTTCCGTCTCCTTTTGGCCTTTTTGGTCCATTTTCCCTTTCCCCGTTGGGATTTTTACTCCCGGAAGTATGGTTTTAGTGTGACTTAGTGAGATGATAGATCTAACTTGCTTGCTGCCCCTCTGCGCCTCCCCGGCCACAGCTTCTTGTCAGCCTAGACAAGATCGGGAGCATCGATCGAGCTGATGGGACTTTGGCAAAAAAGCGGAATACGGCTAACTATCAGCCGTCAATTGTCAATTGCGGGATAATGTAGTAATCAATATATGAGATATTCTGTCCGAGTACTCACAAAATGAGAAAATGTGAGAGGAGGCTCGCGATCCCACTACCCAACCCCTGTCGCGGAATTATGGGATCTCAGCCGCCTTCTCAAACCAAATCTCAATGGAGACGGGCGATAGTTACATACACACAAAGCGAACTCTGTTCCGCGGGCGTAAAGGATCGCCTTCCCCGAGAGCCGTCGCGCTTGGAACAAAGAGGAATGGAGAGTGGAGCCGACCCTTTGTCTTGTCGTACCTCTGCCGTCGTCAATCAACCAAAAACAATGGCCTGCCGTGTTTCGTATTGATTCGCTACGATAGAGTCAACAGAGTCACCTTCCTGACTGGCTATGGTTAGAGGTCTGCATGCAGAATTATCTACCGTCTTCGCCTTGGATAAAGGAAGGAGGCCAATCACGTCACATTGCCACCAATTCAATGCCTGTGTTTTTGAACATGCCTTGACACGGTACATATGTAAACGAGTCGGAACACAGCTGTCTCCCCTCAAAAAGCCGTTAAGGCACTGACAATCATCTATCCAATAGGTAATTTTGGGTCCTCCCAGAAGGTCGGCCACGCAGTAATCATCAACAGTGTTTCCAGAGCCCTGGGTCGGTTAGCGTGCCTGATGCTTCCGCCAGTGGAGATGGATTGTGGGTGCACGAAGTACTCCATACATTCTTGGGCATTCCATCTCAGCTACTCCTGTACCCCGAGGCTGCCAACCCCCAATGAGGTGGATGTGTCTGACTTGGGTCTGATAATTGGGGGCTGCCCTGAGTCCATCATGACGGTGTACGGATAAAGGGGGCGAAGCTATTGAATGAAGTGGATCCTAACGGGGGAAAGAGACGTAAACTGGGGGGGGAGAGTGGATGATCACCCTGTCATACGGAGTTACGCACACCTCTTGTGACTGGCCGAGTGAGCTGTTCGAGGTAATACGTTGTACAATTACAGAAGGACCCGATTATTATTTGGCGCGACAGTCCTTCGAGAAAAGTCCAACATCAGCTGAGCTTGTCATAAAATTCACCGACACTCCGGGCCTCGCCTACACTAGACCCGCTCGCCGGCCGATCGCCTTTGACGCCGCCCGCGATTTCTACGGTGAAGGCGAATCTGAATTTTTTTTTTTTTTAAAAAAAAAACCCTGTTTGACCGTTACACTC
Source organism: Penicillium pancosmium (assembly GCA_031761475.1). Taxonomy (NCBI): domain Eukaryota; kingdom Fungi; phylum Ascomycota; class Eurotiomycetes; order Eurotiales; family Aspergillaceae; genus Penicillium; species Penicillium pancosmium. The sequence continues at coordinate 62,952 of JAVMSB010000175.1, read as the reverse complement.
TGTTGAACGTCGGCGAGTACGGAGTACGGAGTACAAAGTTGATTATCGCAATAATTAGGATAATTAGGTTATAACTACTCCATATAGTTCTGAAGTATAGAGCTGGTAGAGATTCTCAATTCTTCGGCTTTGTCCACTTAAGTCCACATACCACCTCCATGTCTTCCGTTGCAAAACCGAATGATCATCAGTTGTCGCACCAAGTCGCAAATACCTTGATGTACGGAGTAGCAAAGGCACATTATCCTATTTTTCTGCATCAAAAAGTCGGTAAAGTGCCGACCCAGCAGCAGGGCCCAATCCAGCGGAATCCCAAGGGGCTGGAAAATTTTCTTACAAAGTGGGACCATCAGTGTATCACTGTCTTGTACGCAGTACAGGAACGATACATACTGTACGGAGTACACACCCCTTTGGTTTCAGATGTATGTACTGTACAACAGAGAGTAAACATGCAGTTCTCTCGGCCACGCGAGCCCAAAGGCGGGGCATCTCAGATTAAAGCCGGTGAAGCCGGTCCGGTATCTGGGGCTGCAATAGGCCGACGTCATTGCACTTGGGCAACAACCAGGTTGCGGTCAGAGCCGCCTGAGACGGGAGCTCTGCGTGTCGTAACCAAGAATCAGATGCGATAGGATGCTGACGATGAGCGGGATACCATGGAAGTCTTAGTAGGACGCGTGAATGGTTCGATTCCTGCGCGATTCCGGGAGGATCGGCCACGAGTCACAGATTCGGAGGGTCCAAGTTGTCGCATCGAGTCCTGCAGCAAACAACAAGGCTCGAAGGGGCGCTAGAGCTGATGACATGACTTCCCCCATAGTTGTATGGGAGTTTGAAAAGGTAGCCTAAGGTGAGGCCAATCAAGGGCGTACTAGTACGGAGTGTCGGGCAGAGGCTGCGTGATTGACAAATCCTTCTATGCACGCAATGCATAGAAGGCGCCACGCAGTTGTGCTTGCAGAGCGCAACCACATCACCGAGAGAAAGAGTCCAGGATCTTGGTTCTTGACAGCTCCGGGGAGGACCCGGAGATGCTTGATTCGATACATGAGCATGTAGCGGTGGCGGCTGGAGGTGACAGCGACAACGCTTCAACCCGAAGCACCTTTGATGCCATGCATCACGCGCCCCATCTGAATATCGTGTCTACACTGATATCCACTCGGACTGTTCGGAAAGCAAAACAAAGACACGAAAAAGAAAAAGAGGACGCCCGAAGGAAATAAAATCGGGAACCCCTATAAAGAAAAGAAAAGAAAAGAAAAAGAAAAAGAAACTGACAGGAAAAGGCAAAGGACAAAGACTTGACAGGGATAAGGTGGCCCAACGGGCAGTTGAGACCAGAATTTTTTCTAGACTATGAATGCATGAAAGTGGACCTATCAGTTTTACTGCTCTGATCGTGAGCGATGTGTGATCGACTTGAGATTGCTGATCGGCGGGGGAGCTTGATTTTACTGCAGCAAAGCAATCCATCTCGAGGTGCGCCAGGGTCCCCGAATACAGAGCCTGGTTAACCCCGGTCGCCCACAGCCAGTAAGGCATCGCCGGCCCCTAGGTCCTCCCAAGTACAGATAGGCCCACGCAGTCCAGTGGAGCAACTTCACGACAGCGGTGAGTCGCTTGGCTGCAGTCGGGTTTCTTTCACAAAATCTCGTGATGCTCAATGACCGGTGCCTGGTGCTCCCCGTCTTCCCCGGTCGGTGGATAAAGGAGCTGCAAAGTCTCGGGCATGATGAGTATAGACGGCTGGTACCCGGCATTGAATAGGTCGTACCATCGGGTATCTCCCGGTGGATTTATGTCTGCACCGCCGGTAAACCGGAAAGGGTCTTCCCATCGACGTTTTGGCCGTTCATTGAGATTTGAACTGGTGCTGCGTCTGTAGCCCATATCGATATTCCGACCTCCGTCGCGATTCGATTATCGTGAAAAGACGGTGAGGAATCCAGTACAAGTCAACTACAGTGCGGCATCCAAATTTGGCTACGCAAATGCATGGACGCGCTCGAGGGTCAACTATCGTGATTTTGTTGCTCGGTTGTACATCGTACTTCATGTGCCCGATGGTACTCCGTACCTAGTCAATGATTCATCTCGTCAGACCGTCTCTTGCCACTTGAACTACCGCAAACTCTTTTTCTTTTTGTTCTCCGTCGTGCTCGGATATAGTCCCGATCGCTTCGCATTCCTCAAACTGCAGCATTCCATTTATTTTCCCTGCGTGCTAGATCGTGGACATTACTAGAATCGGATGATTCTACCCGAGGGCATCTCCTTTCCAACCGTCTCGCAAGGGCGCATGTGCCCCTGTTCGGAGTACGGCAAGATTATCCTTTACATATTTCAAATTTACAAGACGAACAGCCCAGATCGGCCATTCCCCTTTGGAAAACAGACAGCCTGCGGAGGGTTGCCCCGCCACCATCGAAGATCAATCGTGATGAATCGTGATGTATCTTCACAGAAGTTCCGGGAGCTTTCTCCGGCCGCCCAGGGCCCGGGGCGTTTGTCCAGATTGTTCGGCTGCAACGCCGAATTCGACCCTGCCATAGAGCTGGGCTTATTGATCGACGCCAGCGCACCTGCCGCGCCAGAGTGTCGGGTTTTGACAGTTGCATGGGAAGTATGGCTGTAACCCGTGAGACTGGCTTCTCATCTACCAATGACTAGGGCTGGAATATAGTTCCCTTCTATCTTCAATATTCCTGGCTGGTTGCACTTTTCGGGGCAGTCAACTCGGGCAAAATTGCCCGCAATGATTTTGGGGCTTACGCCTTTTCTTGACCTTAATAATGTTCGTGTTAATATTTGCGCCCCCCCTTCTCCCGTTCCGACTGAAATGCTAAAAAAAGGGGGAAGGAATAAGATTGATTGTGATCTATCGACTTTTTTTTCTCGGTCCGAAATTTGCTCACATTCCACAGGTGACAAGGTCAAGCAGAAAGGGGGAACAGGGAATCACTGGGAATCCCTTTGGAAGTGGGGGCGTTTTAACGAAAGGGCTTGCAATTGCATACCCCTCCAAAAATTGCGCGAGAACGACATCAACATCCATGTAGGTCATTTTCAGTGGAGACGTCGAGTATGTATGAGTATGCATGGTGTCGATCCCCTCGGTTCCTTTGTTCTCAGGCCAAACTACGATCGCACTCTCGATTTAGTTGGTTGCAAGCCGCCGCTGGGGGCGCGCACCATTGTTCGAGGTTGGGGGGTGGCGTCGAAGCCATACCTAGCTAGATGCCGCCCTTTGCGATGTGTTCTTTTGCGCTGCAGTCGGCGTAACTTCCCGCGCTTTCCGATCGATCTTGACAATTGAAGTTTATCGCATCCCATGTCCCTGGTCTGGAGCCAACTAGCCTCCAATGTGCCGCTTCGCGAGAGCGGGCCGGTACTGCGCGAACAAAGTACTATCTATTCTGGTGCAGATGCATGCTCGAGCGCAAGACCATCCGATCGAAAGATCTAAGCCAAAAATGCACCTTTGACTTTCGGGTTTGCTTTGCCACCTTGATATTTTGGTCTCAAACCCGCTACGAGTGGAGAGTTGTGACAAGTCCTTTTGTTCAGGGCAATGCACCAGTCCGCGGGGGGGGGGGCCGACGCCACGCTTCGAATTACCGATCTAGATTCTAGACCTTCCTCAGCCCCAGTTCTGTCTGTGCTCAGGGCTGACATGGTACTTCTGTAGTTTTACTATGGAGTACTACATACGTATACACTGACTGATGTGCCCTAATGGCGAACTGTCACAGATGAGAAACGACAGTACGGAGTACGGAGTAGGGATATTGGTATTCCACATTTACGGTACAGGGGCGAAATGCCTTTGAAACTGTTTTAAGATTGTATGTATATCTGCTTGTACTATGTACTCCGCTTTTCATTTCCATCCATCCCAGCTACGGAGTACACTTGACACACTCGGCCTCCTCGGTTAGATATTGCTGTATGCTATGCTGGGATGAGATTTATGATGGCACGCCAAATGTTGACCAGGTCCACTTTGATGTCGATTACTTAGTGCGTACCAAACCATTCTTCCCCGGAGGCTACTGACAACATCCGCGCCCCAATCACACCGCTAGCCGCCAGGGGATGTCCAGTGTGATCCATGGTCCAAAACTCTCCACATCAACCAAAAAAAAAAAAGGTCCCGAACTGGCACTGGCTCGATACGGAGTATATCGTACTTACGTACATTTTCACGGTCATCATTATTATACCGTATGGACTGTACTCCGTACACAAGGTCCCACGATCCGTTGTTTCACCCGGTTTTCTCGATGTTTCCCCCCGACCAACAGGAACTCTCCCTTCCCCTGGACCCCCCTGTCGCACTAGTGGCGAGCCCCATCGGAATGCAGGCTCCGGTGCCGCGGTGACGGGTACAAAACACCAAGCCATCCACTGTTGACTGGCTGAGCGCTGTTTTGTCCCTTGAACGATTTTCCCGCTATCGAATCGCCCGTCAGTCATGTGAGTCCTATCCCATCCCTAGCCTTGCCTCGCCTTGTGGATCGCCATAATTATGGAGTATACTCCGTACTCCGTGAGGATTGTTTGAATACGCGATCCTCGAGAATCTGGTTTTTTGGTTTCTTTGTTTGATGATCGCCCGGTTTTCTACTGGGTTCCCCCACACTGGTCCTTTTTTTCCCTTTGAGCTGATACCCGCCGAACGGCTGAACGGCGCCGGCACTTCCGGGCGCGACAGCAATGAGTTAGCGTTATCACATGTAGAAGAGAAAAAAAGAAATACTCATTTCGAGCTCCAACTGCCTAAAGGGGCGCCTTGCCTCGGATAATTCCCGAATCATATCGAGAAAGAAGGTTGTGTCGCAAGAAGTTGACACGTACCTTTTCGTAGCTGGATCGTACTTTGTAACTTTGGTCTAGTTCCCTTCGTCCCGCGGTGCGGGGTGTGATTGACATGATTCTACGGAGTACATACAGTATGTTTACAAATGTGGGATAGACTTGATGATCAGCCTTGATGACTGGTCTAGAGGGAACTGGTAGACTTTTCACCCCTGCAGCAGTGATTGTCGTACGATTGTTTATTCCGAGATCCAGGGGAAACTATGTGCCGTGTCTCTGTCCTTCACGTGGGCTATTCGAGATGTATCGATAGGCAATGATATCATAGATTGGGACCTTTGTGAGCTGGCGTCGATCTGGTTAGCGGGCTTGCCGGGGTACCTGGCACGGCATTTGGCTGTGAGCTTTTCTCATGGTTCGCACTTCGGAGTGACATCTTTTTCACGACGAGGGAACCTGTTCACCAGCCTGAAACATGGTATGTCTTTCTGCGCCGTACTATTAAGTGTCATAAAAGCTCTCTATAGCCAGGTAGCTACTCTGCGTGCACCACCATCCATTTAGGTAGGCTTGCGATGCCTCCATATAGTATCTTCCGAGTTGTCCGCCTGCCTTCGGAATTCGGCCATGCAGGTTGAACAATCAGATTGTACAGTTCGGCACATCCCTGCGTTTGTCTTGGTATGCATATTTCAGCCTTGTCGGTACATAGAGAGCAAGCGAATGCACCGAACGGGTTCGGCGGCCTGTCAGAAATTGAGCGCCCTCGGTACTCTCGGCTTCCCTAACTTGATGCGGGTGCTACCTAGACAAGGATTTGGACTGTATGTACATATGTACATCGTGCAAAACCTGTAGTCTATAGTGCAAAAGTACGTAAGGTATTTAATGAAATTTTTATTGGAATAGGATTAAAGAACCCCCCGTATTCCCCTTGCAGTACTTTTGTGACATTACTACGTGATCGGCTAATGATGCGCACGCCACAGATGTGACGGCTGGCCATAGATTCTTCTTGATGTGATGGCCCAGGAGAGCGACCAGGATCAGGAGCCAATCGGCTCCGAGACTAGGATCATCCATGATATAGAGATGTTGCACTATTGTCATGTCACGGGAAAAATATTTCAAATACAAATTCACCGAGCACTCACCGACGTTTGTGATGCATTCGAATTTGCACCCGAGTATGCACAACATGTTGAGATGAGGACTGACGGCGGCTCCATACGCATGCCCCATGACAGTTGTTCATGACTAGCTATTCAGACGAGTGTAAGTAAAACTATGTACCACGACTTGCGGTATCAGGCGCTTTGTTCCGAAGGCAGAAATCTCCTGTTCAGCCTCATTCTGCGCGAGGGTCTACTCCGTGCAGACCCAATCAATCCATCGTGCATACTAGTGCCTCAGTCGGCATTTATCTGGCCACGGCTTATACATAGCCCCTTTAGCTCTGGCGAGTATGGAATACTCGTATACTCGTACTCGTACCCCCGTTCAGCTCGACTCTCCACCACACCAGACGAGTTGATGCGTAGATTTCCCTCTAATTTTGGTTAGACCAATGCCTACGGAGTACTTCATGTATGAGTCCGAGTCGCAGTCGATCCTCGCCTGGGCTAGTTTTACAAAATCGAATGGACAATACATAGCAAATATCAGGCAGTGGTATGAAAAATAGAAGGAACGGAGCCCAAGGGGCTGTCTTTAGGTACTAGTACTTTAGACAAGTCAACACCGTAACTAAATCCCGGCTGCCAACCTGTGATATTCTGGTCTGTTTAGCACTAGATATCTACTCATACTTCACGCAGAATGGGATTTGTGTATTCATTAACTGAGGACATGCATGTACTTGCCTCCTATCCGTACTCTGTACTGCTTTGAACAAGCCCATAACAGTAGGCAATGCGGAAGGAAAAAGCAATGCATTGTCTTGCAACTTCAGTCGAGAGCTTCTTGGCGCGCTAGGAAGCTGGAAATCTGAACCATTGAGAACATCACAGCTGAAAGAATTGCGTACACGAAGTGGAGAGAAAGGGTGGATCAAGATCGCCGAGTATCAACAAGTTCAGACAGACTCATTGGCCAACGCGAGCCTCGATAAGTCGATACAACGCCACGGCGGCATCATGCAGCCATGACAGGGTTGATTGTTGTAGGGTTCTCAGGACAGCAAATCCCACGCTGTATTGCAAATCAAGAGTAAACAGGGGGTTAAGCAAGAACATACGGTTTGATCAATTCTGGCTTTGTTGTTCGCACAGTTCTTTCTTAGGTGGACGCGCCTTCTTTGCCATGCCGAGTCTCAGTATGGAAAGGCCTCCCGCTTTTTCACTGCAGTCACCCGGAGTCCATTGGAATCACATACAGCGGCGAAGCCCAACGGTGCAGCCTTGCAATGTCGAATCGAATCGAATCGGCTCAACTCGATTTTTGTTTGTGCCACAGATTCCAAATAGGTTCGCAAAATGAGATACAACAAGGTTCAACGGTCAACCTTGGCCAACAACGAGCCCAAGGTGAGCTGAAGAGTATCACCACGTGACCCTTATCAACAGAGAAATCCAAATCCAAATCCGAGGCACGTCGACCATGAACAACTTCTCCAAGCCCATTGCCATCTCGGTTGCTCTTTGCGAAACCCCTCCGCTCGTTCTAGCCTAGATTATTCATATCAAGCCACGCTCGCATAAGTCTGTGCATTCTTCAGCTGTGCCAGAATGAGCCAGAGGTAGCTCCGAACACCGGCACCATGACATACCTCCCTCGAACATCTCTGCGTCTCTCTCAAAGGCCCTTCCTCATGGCACAAAAAACATGCCCTGTGGCTCCTCTTTTGAGAACTATCAAAATGCCCGTTGCTTCCCCACGATGGCAAACGACCCAAACCAACAAACCACCACCACCCGGCGACGTCACTTCCTATGATACCCCAGATCTGTCGCATTTAAATCCATCGCCCGAAGATTACTCGCGCTTCATCTTCCAAGATAAATGTCATGTCACGATGCATGCTGGTAGTGGAGGCCATGGCTGTGTCGCCTACCAGCGTGAGAAATATATCGAAGAAGGCCCGCCGAATGGAGGTGATGGTGGAAGTGGAGGAAGTCTCTACATCCAGGCCGTCGAAGGCATGACGAGCCTACATAAACTTGCCCGCAGGGGTATTATTAAAGCCAGTCGAGGCAGGAGTGGTCAAGGTAAGAGCCAAGGTGGGAAACGTGGTGAGGATATTCTCATCCAAGTTCCTGTCGGCACCGTTGTGCGCGAGGTGGAGCGTCATGACCCCGTTGCAGAAGAGCTGGCTCGGATGCGACGATCAAAAGAGGAACCAAAGGAGGAATCGCCAGACGAGGACGCAATTGAGTTTACACCGATCCGACACGATCGCTGGGTAATCCACCCTGCCGCCAACCCTGCCGATTTCCTGACCGTGAAATTTCCCCGACTCAAACCCCGCCGACAACATATCGCCGCGATGGAACCAAAAGCTCCTATTTATCTCGACCTGTCACATCCAATGGACAAACCTCTGCTTCTAGCTGCGGGTGGTGCGGGAGGTTTGGGAAATCCACACTTTGCCACCCAGACCATGGGTCGACCAAAGTTCGCATCCCGTGGCGAAGGAGGCATGAGGCTAGAGCTTGACTTTGAGCTCAAGCTTTTGGCAGATGTCGGATTGGTCGGTAAACCGAATGCAGGAAAGAGTACGCTATTGCGTTCATTGACCAACAGCCGCACGAGGATTGGCAACTGGGAATTCACGACTCTAACACCTCATATCGGTACAGTGATTGTCGATGATCACAAAGGCCGACCGCTCGTTGAGTCGAAATCTCGACGCACCCACTTCACAATTGCAGATATTCCCGGGTTGGTGGAAGACGCTCATCTTGATCGTGGTCTTGGCCTAGGATTCCTTCGACATATTGACCGGGCAGGTATCTTAGCCTTCGTTCTTGATCTTAGTGCCGGAGATCCTGTCCAGGAACTGCAAAAACTCTGGCTTGAACTCGGTGCGTATGAGAAACTGCGTGATAGCGGGTCCAAAGAGCCTGTTTCCCAAGATACTGAGGGGGTGGTCGATTGGGATCCGTCAGGATCAGGGCTTCCGGAGCTTCACCGACCGGTAGACCAAAGTATCGAGTTACCTATCGCGGAGGAAGAATCGACTGGACAGGCACTCAACTATCAATCATCTGGGTCTCTGCCCTTCCTTCCCATGCCACCCATCCACACGAAGCCTTGGTTTGTTGTTGCGACCAAGGCTGACTTGGAAGACACCCGAGAGCAATACCAGGCTCTACAAACGTACCTGTCTGAAGTTCAGAATGGCACCGTCGAGCATCCTTCTGGCCATGCAGATGGATGGAAGAAGAAAGTGACTGCTGTTCCTGTTAGCGCCATGCGTGGCGAAGGGGTGTCGCGTATTCCAAAGTTGGTGATGCAATATTTGGAGTGAAGTGGGCGAATATGGCAAATGTAAACTATCATGTACATTTAAAAATCCACATTATGTATAATATATATTCTGGTTTTACCATATCATAACTACTAGTACTTTTACCTCTCATTATCTCCACCATGACCTGGGCACGTTGTATGCCAGTGCGGAGTTGTGCAGATGGTCTTGCCAACCTTGAAATGAATTTCGGCCGTGACGTTGTTTATATTTCTAGCGGGCTGCGGGTATCTCCGTTTGCCATCTACAACTCGCCCCGCAAAAGGCCCCGGGGAGCCTTTTGGAAGGAACTTCAAGTCAAACCTTTCAATCCACTGCACCCACGATGACAAAATTTCATCCATAACCTTCAAGTTGGAACTCCTTTGCTCCCACAGTCGCGAATCATGTCTCTTCCCGCTGTTATCAGTTCAGCGGTGTCGTCCATTGCCCACCCCACCTCAGAAGATCCGATCCTCGATTGTCACCACAATATCATGGGCATATTTGAAGACCCTGATAGATCACTAGCGTTGGCGGACTCGAAGCTACGCGTGTTTCCCTTCAAAGATGTACATGTCTGTTGGCGACGGCTGTACACCGACGCGTCTGTCGCGAAAGCGTGTCTCGTCATTATCCGAGAATGCAAGCTAAGTCGACAGGTTGAGCCCGGCAAGTCGGAGCTCGAGAAACTTGCCAAAGAGATCGAAAGTGTTACGACACCCCTTCAGATTGACACGGATGCGCCATGGCTCTCGGAAGTCGTCCACGTCCTTGACAAGGCACTGATCATGACTGGCGCGCCATTACGCGAGAAGCTCATCGAGGAATTGTTATCGAGGCTTCAAGCAGATACAGAAGGCGAGGAAGAAGCCCACACCTCTGACCAAGGCGACAGCCCGCCCACGAAACGAAGAAAGACTTCGTCCTCCCTCTTCCCTTCGCATTCGCTCCCAATACCCCGCCTCGAACATCCAGTCCCACGCGTATCGGCGCCATCCTTCGACTCGATCGAGCACCATATCCAAAATATTCGCACCCCTCTCGTCATAAAAGACACATTGAACCATTGGCCAGCTCTGTCGACACGACCGTGGACCTCGCGCGAGTACTGGTGGAAGCAAACATTCGGCGGGCGTAGGCTCGTCCCCGTCGAAGTAGGCAGATCGTACACGGACGACGATTGGGGTCAAAAGATCATGGAATTTCGAGAGTTCGCCGATCGATTTCTATGGCAAGGCGAGTTGGGCATCTGCTCGACCGGGGACAATGACGAGGCAGAGACCGGGTACATGGCACAACATGACCTATTGGCACAGATACCAGCTCTGAGAAATGATATCGGCGTCCCGGATTATTGTTACATTAACCCTCCAGATGCGGAACCAGGGACCCCGGTCTATGAGAGTAAGCGTCGTGACCGTCAAGCTGCGCGGGCTGCTTTGAATGCCCATACCGAGTCGGCGGATGGGAATACGACTGCTCCTGATGGCACTTCCGATGGATCAGATGTAGGGTCATTCATGGAGTTCCCGCAGGACCCAATGATCAACACCTGGATAGGACCCTCGTGGACGATCTCGCCGCTGCATCATGATCCGTACCATAACATTCTCGTGCAAGTTGCCGGGGCCAAGTACGTACGATTGTACTCGCCACATACACCAGCTTCACAGATCCACCCTCGAGGTAAGGAGTGGGTTCCTTCTGATGATAAAGTCAAACATGGCACTTCTGCAGACGATACAGGTGATTCAAAGGGCAAGTACATCGATATGTCAAATACCTCCCAGGTAGACGTCGCAGCCATCGAACTATCCCCTGCCGAGGCAGATCAGTGGGAAGAACAGTGGCCTGGGTTTATGGATGCTGAGTATGTCGAGACAGTTTTACAGGAAGGTGAATGCCTTTACATTCCTGTTGGGTGGTGGCACTACGTCCGTGGATTACGCGCCGGGGTGAGCGTTAGCTTTTGGTGGTAGGTAACCTTGAAACGAATACAATACATCTCTTTCAGATCATACCATATATGCTGCATACTATTACATGTACAAAGCTTGATGTTCTCTAGTACTATTATTAGGTTTCGGGCTCGAAGGCTACAGCTCTGGAGAAAGTCTCTGCTCTCAGTCCTGATGGGACCTGATTTAGGCTGTATTCCACTTCAAGGTTAAGTCGCTTCGTAATTGATGTTCTTTTCTAGAGATATCTCTCACAAATGATGCTTTATATTTTTATGAATTTCTCATATGCTCCTCTTTCTTATAACGAAACATCAAGATTGTGGTCTCTATATCACACCGAACGTTTGAAAGGGGCGCAGCAGAGAACCTTGGAAAAAAACTTCTTAAGTGATAACCCAGGCTAATACCGACGAGGCTATAACTAAACATGGACGCTAGAAATAGTATTGGGGGAGTGCCGGAAAATCACAAAATAGTATCCTTTGAGTTGAACATAAAATCCCGAATTATGCATAGCATTTAAGGTCGCTCTAAGGTGGGAGCATGGCGAGACTGACGCCACCTATGAACGCGAGCCAAAGTAGTACCCACTTCACTGCTCAGCCTCGAATTCCATCAAGCCGATTCAATATTAGACCAAGGCCTTATAATTAATTGTACTTGTGCTATTGTCAAACATTCTCATGGCGGAGGAGATGCCTGTTTGGTTTTCTCTTCACGCACAGCCATCAATGAGTTGCCCTCCACATTCAAAAGTAAATGATTCGACAGCCACTAGTTGTCTGGTACACTAAGGCTCGTCTCGTGCCGAGACTGTGCAGGGACACAGCCCTTTTTGTATGCATTGGGCGGCCATGAAGATATAATGAGTATCGATCAGATATAAGAACGGCTTGGCTCTCTTAGCCCCGCGAGAGTCACCAGACGACGAGATTTACAATACAAAATTCAATAGCCCCAGAGCGTAGTTTCCTGGATGGAGTACTGCATAGGGACATCCTCTCACAATGGCCGACGCTAACCTCCACTTAGCGCCTGAAAGAGTTTGGCGATGCAAGGCGGGCGGTACTCGGGAATTATATTGGGGCTTTGATGCTCCCACCCCTGGAATCGTCGGGTTGTTTATTCAGGAGGTACGTAAATGGCCTCTAGTAGTAGTTATGCCTTGGCATTGAAACGACGACTTCTGGATACTTTAACGAGGGATGGATAGGAGACGATCTTATGAGACGCGTGGTTTATGCCTTGGCGAATTGCAATTGAGTGACCAGTAGAGGGGTTTTCTCTAGTCTGAGTGGTCTAGATCTCGAGTGAGTTGTTGCCTGATACTCCGTACTCGTAGCTCACGGGCCTGATACTCCGTACTACTCCGTGAGCTACGAGTACGGAGTATACTCATAGAGAGAGATTGTGGTGATCGGCAAGTGAGTCCGAGTGTTAACTAGCGCCCGCATGTCGGCAGTGATCCGACGAGCAAAGCCAGCCAGGCAGAGATTCTGCACCGAGTAATACATGATATGAGTTGACATAGTGCCTAATGCAATCATTGCATAGTATCCGTAGTGTGTACAAGAAGCTGAACGGTGGGGGTTGGTTAGTGGTAAACTCCCAACTAGTGCCGCTTCTTGTTGCCGTGCCCTAACTCAAGCCACTCGTCGTACGCGCCCGGCCCCGAATTTGGGGTCAACCCCCATCACACACAAAAAGAAGCGTCTCTTTTTCGTGAGGCAATTTCACCATCTTGTACATGTACACCCTAATGAGTAGTCAAGATTATATAGTACATGGAACCATAAATTTGATAATCTCCCGAGTCTGGTTATGTGGAGTAGATCCGTCAGGCACGCGGCCAGATACCACGGATCAGCGATCAGCCCCAGGCCAGCCCTCTGGAGATGATGAAAATTTCTCTTGGCCTCGGGAGTTCGGCGGGCGTTAATTCCTACCTTAGCGCGAGCTTATTATAGCGAATCTGAAACAGTGAGTAGACATTTGTAACCACCTACAAAGTCAATCTAGTATGTATTTACTACTATGTACTATGTACTGGTAGTTAGTTGGAAGGGGCCCGTTTGCATCTCATGCCCTAACCCGTCCCTAATACGAGTAGGGTTCTCCGGAATAGCGCCCACACGCACTTCGCGGACAACTTGGCTAGAAGTAATAACTTCCAACAGATTTCCGACAAACCAGTGGAGCCTAAAGGGAACTAATATCGCCCCCACCACCAATGAGGGGGCTGCCCTGGAAGCCAATATCCACCGACTCCAGCAGCACACGTCAACTCCCGGCCATTAGGGCCTAGTCGAACGAGTCGCATCCTCGTCTTAGCGCCAGGCGTACGTATAGCAGCGGCGCAATTATCCAGATGGCTTGCACACCAAAATTAAATTGCAAGGGCTGGCCCCATATCCTCCTTCCCCTCCCCGGTGTCCTTTATTTCGTAGATTGCGCTCTCTTCATTTCTAGATTTTCATACTTCCCAGTCGTTCTTTTATACCAGTCACTCTTTTGGTCCATTTCGTCTCCGCGAGACGACTTTTCTCCAGCGTTTCAGGTGTGTTGGCTTAGGTATTGACCGAGTCATTCATTTTACCTGCCCAAAATGCGTTTCACCTCTTCTTTTGCGCTGCTTGCGGCTCTAACCAGTGGTGCTGTCGCCCGTCATGGTCACCGTATCCGCCATGAAGGCCATATGCGTCGCCAGGCGGAGGAAGTAGACTCGACCGTTACCGTCACAGCCCATAACACGGTCACTTACTGCCCGTGCGAGGAGTCTTCCTCGTCGGTCATCCCATCGTCCTCGTCCACCCCGAGTCCCATTGCTACTACGACCTCTATTGAGATTTCTACTTCTCTCGCATTGCCCACCCAGGCCGCTGTGCCTACTTCTTCTACTACCCCAGTGGTTGTGGTCCCTACCACTACTGAAGTTCCTACTACTACTGAGGTCCCTACTACTACTGAGGTCCCTACTACTACTGAGGTCCCTACTACCACTGAAGTCCCTACTTCAACATCCACCTCCTCGTCCTCCACTAGCACCAGCGTGGCCTCTACCACCTCATCCGGCGTCAGCGCCGACTGGAGCACTGTCCCCTCCAGCGGCGAATTCTCGACATCTGGTTTCGGCGCGAGCACAAATTCTAGCGGCTCCGGCGTTAGCTACACCGGTAACGTGGGCAGCCCCTATGGCAGCAACATTATCTCCGTCGAGGCGAGCGAGGCCAGCAACTACAAGTACGTCGTGGAGTTCTCCGGATCCAACACGGACGACTGGTACGTTGTGATCTGGAACAAGATTGGCAAGGATGGTAAGATGGATGGCTGGTACGGCAACGCCTGCCACGAGTTCTCCATTGCCGCCGGTGAAACCAAGTACTACGCCTTTGACACCGATTCGCAAGGTGGCTGGGCTGCTGCTAAGGGATCGTCTATCCCCACCGATAGCTACGGAGGCTACGCTGCTACCTGGGGTGAATTCGATTTCGGCTCTACTACGAACTCTGGCTGGTCTGGCTTCGATGTCTCCGCCATCCAGGCCCAGAACGCCGATCTTACCGTCCAGGGAATGAAGATCTGCAGTGTCTACAATGATTCGACTTGCTCTACTATTACATCTGGACTGGCTTCCGTTGTCAACGCCTACACTAGCGCATTGGCCTCGGAGGATGGCATTGGTGGAAACCTGGTTTCTGGTGCCGTCCGTCTGGCTGTCACCCTTGACTACAGCTCTTAAGCTTTTGCCGACATGTCACTTTTTCCTTGATATGCTTCTTTTCTTGATATCCCGCCTACTAGATTAGGTTTACATGCGGGGGTTGGTTTGGTGTATTTCCAGTTGGCACATACTACTTTACTCTTTTTCTTCGACTACCCTTGACATATTCATGTTTATCTTTTCATTCTATTTCATACTACCAAACTGGCCTAAAACCATTTCTGCTCAGAAGCAAAATATTTGTTTTTTCCTTTTTTCTTTTCAACGCCATTCAGCTTGTACATGGTCTAATAATCTTACCACTTGTATGAACGTTTTATGCGGTAGCAATGTTGAATCTTTAGTTTATTAACTCCACCCCTCAACGAGCTCGCACAACGTCGTCTCTCCACCAACATTACCAGGGAAGACGACAAAAGGCACACCGCGATGACGAGATGTCTCTTCATCACATCGCCAAAGAGGAACACCAGGGGCTGCCTGGCCGACAATAAGTGCGCGTTTAGCATTCAAGCCCTTGGTAGCGGCGTCTGACGAAGTGATTCCGCCCTACGAGTAAAGTTAGCCAAACAGAAGCTAGCCCCAGGTCGATCAAAAGAGTGACAGTACCTTGGCAATGATGTACCGCGGGCGAACCTCGATCCTTTTCAGAACGCTGACCAAAGCTTCCGCAACTGCAGACCCAATCTTCAAGGAGGATATCTCGTCGTCGCCCGTGATGAGCTTTCGACTTGTCATGACCAGTGTGTCTTTGCCAGCCCTCAGATAGTCCTCTGTCTCTTTAACGATCTGTGCGATGGTCTTTGAAGCGGTCTCAGGCGAAGCGATAAGCTCCTCCACCTTGATCTCAATAATTGCAAGGTGACCCGTCGCGCCTCGACGGTCGGTCAGAACCTTTAACTGTGCCGTTGTTTTAGGAACATAGGACCCAGCCACGATAAGTCCACCTGTCTGTCTGGGTGAGGGGAGACCGAGTTCAATCGCGGAGATCGGGGCTTTCGATCGGATACCGAGTCGAGTCGAGACGAACGCTGCGCCGGTACGGTAGAGGAAATGCTTGCCCTGCGACTCGGCTTTTTATTTCAATCAGATTTGGACTGATCGCACGTTCATCAGGGAATGGAAAGCAGAGTTATACGTACCCAGCAGTAATCCGGCAACAAAAACGTGCATATCCGATTCCGCTGCCGCGTTAACAATCACTACGCCACCAGCCGGTGCAGCAAGCAACTTCCGACAAACTATTTCTGGTCCACCTTTTCGAATCTCATCAATGGTGACAGAGTACAATTGATCGGCTGAGTACCGACCAGGCGCTTTCTCAAGCACATAGTCCCGCAAATTAGAGGACTTGTATCCGAACGTCGCATCCTTTGCGAATTGCGTCTTACCCGCAGGAACGAGGTTATCACCCTCAGCAACATAATGCACATCGTCAATTGTATAACGACCGCCCTGGAAAAAGAACGGGGCTAGGACCAATGCATCGCCAGCTCCGAATACCGACTGCGCAACGTCCGGTTCTAGTGGAAAGTGTCCGCGCAATGTACTATCGCCTCGCAGCACGATGTCAATTTTATTGCCTGTGGCCTTTGCAGCCGACGATACATTCTCGCAGATTTCTCGAATGAGGGTTTCTGCTTCTGTTGGAGGGAGGGCACGCGAATTGGTTAGGATGAAGAAGCCTCGGGAATCGGTGCGGAATTCGGCGGTCAATGTTGCAATGTCCCAGACCGTGAGGACATTGATATCATGGCAGGTCTGGGTACCGGTTGGATCGTCGTCTAGAACAACAAGACGGTTTATAGAAGCTGTGTTGAGGATCTGCGAGATCTGGTCTTGTGCGTCCGTTGGATATTCGGCAGGGAGAGACGCGAGGGTGCTTTCGCGGGGAAGAGTCGGAAATTGCGACATCTTATGGCTATTAGATCATTGACCTGAATTCGAATCCTGTCACTTGAGACGGTGGTGTTTGCTTTTATGAGTTCTCGAGAAATCGGGAAATCGGTCCTGAAACTGCGGGGTGCGGGGAGGCGGGTCGGAGGGAAATCCGAGATCGGGACGAAGCACCGAGTCAATTATCATATACGAGTAGATAGATGCCAGTATCTCGGATCACTTCCGAAAATTTAGAGAACATGGTGGCATGCCAGTGTAGGGCAATAAATCCGTTCAGATGGCTATTGGTAAATATAAATGACAGGAAAGCTCAAACTCCACCAAACGCCTAGCCTGCAGAGACCTCAGATGCAAGATGCAAGATGATCGCGTGGAAGTGATGAATGCTCGCAGCAGGAAATAATGCATCAATCATTCGTCATTCGGTCCTCCACCAGAATCCATTCTTCTCGCCATCCCATCCCAAGTCTCCTCCTAAATCCCCATGCCTTCAAAACGCGTAAATCAGTGTGCAAGCGGGTCGTAGACTGCGTGAATGAGTAACTCAATTAGAGTAATGGGTTTAGCCCACCACACTGCGGAAGCTCAGCGCTTCCAAAAAGCCACCCAGGTCGTCCTTTTGGACTTCAACAACACAGTGGTCGAAGCTGTCGATACGGACGCGAGCGTTGGTCTCTTGGACCACCTCTTGGAAGGCAATGCCAAACCTGTTCCGCAAAAGGTGCTTCTTTGTACCTGGGTCCTCGTCCTCGGACTCTGATTCGGACGAAGATTCAGACTCGTCGGATTCTTCGTCTTCGGCTTCATCATCTTCTTCTCGTTCAGCACGCTCTGCTGCGCGCTGTGCCCGTCGAGATGATCGCTCCCGTTGCTTCTTATCCCTAGCTTCCTTCTTTTTATTGCGCTCCTCTCGGCGTTTAGACATGGCAGCATAGTCAATAACACCTCCACCACCACCAGTTCCCACAACCACATAAAGGTCACGGTCCTCATCTAGGCCTGCAAGGACGAGAGGTGTACCCGCCGCGCGTTTCCGGCCGATCTTGATGGAATCGCCCTTCTCTCGTTCTTGGACACGGATGGCCTCGGCGATCCACAATGCGAGCTTTGTCAAGGCCCCGGGGTTGGTGAAAAGCTTGACGTCAGGGCCGTCTTTGACAACAGCTATGCGGAAAGCTCGAAGATGGCGGATTTGGTGCTTGGACAATAGTGATGTACCAGTGCGAAGAATAGCACGGTGGAGGTGTTGGGCTAATGGTAATGCCTCCATGAGCAATGTAGGCGATTCGGATGTGAGTGAAAGAGCATCGTATGCATTCCAGAATCGAGGAAGAAGGCTGGCCAAGTCTGATTCGCCAGTACCGCCTCCATTCTCGACATCATCGTTTGTGCCTCGGGCTCGTGGAAGACGTTTAGCATCCCAAGATGCGGAGGTCTCATGTGGCCCAACCTCCAGCATGGCACCGATAATAACACCGACGTCTGTGGCGGATAAACAAGCCTTCCAGCCCCAGCAACGAACGAAGCCCCACCCTTCACGAGAGCTAGCATGCCCAGTAGGCTCTGCAGGAACCAGTCCGTCCAAACCGTACATAGGAGCGTACTTGAGGAGTCGCCCACGTAGTACGCGCTTCAGTTCCATATCCATGTGTGTATAAAATTGATGGCATTGGGTGAGGCTTATACCCATCTTGGCCAGGAGTTTGTGAAGACGCTTCCTGCCGTTTTCCGTCCAGACGTGAAGCCTGGGGGCCAGGTATGGGCTGTGCAGCATACTCTCGTACAGTGACCAGTGACGAACAAGTAGGAAGCGGGGCTCTGGAGAGAGTCGAATAGATGTATCGGTCGGTGACCTGGCAGTTGTGGGAATAACGCCATTGATCTCCCCTCTAATGTCTCGATCACGCTCAAGTGGATCGGGAGGGTTCAAACGATGAACTTCATCTCGGAAAATTTGGCGAAGGTGCTCTCCACGTTGCCCACCCCAGCCAGCAGAGCCTCCTTCCTCGGATGAATTGGAAATACCAACACCAGTCATAGTTCGACCGCTTAATTCTAGACTTGAAATTCCAACAATACCAAGCCAGAGGAGGTCATTATCCTCACGACCAAGTTCAGATGCTAGCGAGTAAACTAGCGACGAAATGGGCTCCGAGTATGAAGTTCCAGAGGAATAATAGGACTGCAATGTCGCATCGTGTTTTCGTTTCATACGAAGCAGGCGTCGTTTTAGAGATCGGGCCGATAACTGTTTCGGTTCTTCTGGCGAAGGCGAATCGCTAGTTGGGGTTCCGGAGCGTGAGGAATTTGAGGAATTTAGATCCCTCTTTCTCCGCCGACTTGGAGATGAGACAATCGAGGAGCCCTATGAGGTGAATCAGCATTTGCCTTACAATCAAGAAATACTATACTCCATACTGAATTGCTTCGTTTTCGTTGGCGCGGAGGGCCATCCTCCTCGTCTGAATCGTCATCGTCTTCCCGACCCGACCACGACTTGCGCTTTTTAGAGCCTGTCGGCATACTCTCCTCTTCGTCATCATCACCATCGCTCTCGTCGTCATCGTCGTCCACCTCGGGCATCTCAAGAAGCGCATAGTATGCGTCCCGTTCGCCGCCAAGTTCCTCTTGAATATCGCCGTCGTCAAACACGATGATACCGCCACTTTTGGACGTGTAGGCAGGTGTGATGCGGCCTTGGTCGACACCGCGCCCGCGCTTTCGGGCGTTAACATCAATTTCCGCCATAGCCTGGCCCATGCCGGCTTGACCACCAAATACATTGGCCAAGTTCCAGGGCCGGCGCGCGTCGAATACCCAGATCTCGACACCTCCCATATCCTCTTCGATTTCTTCCTCTTCTGGTTGGCTCATGCCTAGGATTTCGGCCAGATCAACTAGCCCGCCGACACCCAGACATACCACCACACCTCCGCTCCCGCCATTGGTGGTTTGCATGGGGCGGACCAACTCCTCCCCGGCGCGCGCGAGGTCACCATATCCTGCAACAGGTTGGATCTTATGAGGGATGTAATCGCGTTTTAAGAGAGCCGTAAGGATTCGACAAGCACATAGGGCATCGGGTTCGAGAGCCACGAGAATCAGGACTGGTGGGGAGAGCGGGTGGTGGGATCGGAGGAGTTGTAGGTATAGGTGGGAGATGAGCTGCCGTGGAAGATACATGGCCAGCTAAGGAGGGAGATTAGAGACACATGAGCATGAATAATAAAAATAGCAGAAGAGGCACAAGAGGGGACTGGTAAGTGGCCTGCAAACGGGCAAGTCGCTGTTGCAAGTCCGAATCTTTAGAATTGGACTCTGACAATCTGCGGAGAGCGCGCGCGACGCGTTGACGGGCCACGGGGCACGTGCCCGAGATTCCATTCTCCGTCGCCGTCGCCGAGCCACCCGCACTACTTTTCCCCCTGCTTCATACTTCTAATTATTATTGTGATTATTTGGTCGATGTGGATCCTATTTACCTGTGGAGACACATTCTGTAAACCTCCTTGGGAAGGAAATTGTTTTATCGGATCAAGTTTTGTGATCAGAGCAGTGAGCTGTGTTCAAGCTGGTATAACTAGTATAATGCTGCCCATCCATGGTCAGGCTATACCGCATATAGCGAGCTCATTTCTCGCATTTCTCATTCAAATTTCTTCTTCTTGAATCTTCATATCCCCATTGACTATATTCAGGAAAGAGATACTTTGATTTCAATTTCATTTGAACTGAATTCTTCGACCACCATGCACTAGTGGACCTGCGCGAACAACGAGTCGATCTTCCGCACAACAATCTCTGGCAAAGGCCCCTTGGAAATATCGCTCATATTCTGTACGATCTGCGAAATCTTACTTGCTCCTAGGATCACTCCGTCCTTTTCGTCCAAGATTGAATGGTAATAGAGCCACCTTAGACATGCTTCTGCGCCACTAATCTCGAGCGGATCAATGGCATCCAGCAGATCTGCCACCGCCCTATGCATATCTAACGTGTCATATTTGGCGTTCAAAGCAGAGGTGGTTTGGTTACCTGGTGCATATCGTGTACCAACAGCATCACCACGAGTTGCCCGACCTGTCAAGAACCCCCCCGCAAGAGGACTAGATATCGATTAGCCCTGCTCCTCAATCGAAAGGTTGAACAAGGCCCTTCTACCTGTAGGCATTGAAAGCAATCCCATGCTTTCGCAGCAATGGGAATAATGTCTTCTCGCTTTCGCGGCTCAGAAGATTATACAGACCCTGGTACACGCTTGGCTTGACATAGTTTTTGTCTTCACAGACGGCAATAAATTCCGTCACAAGCTCAGGTGGGAAATTTGAGAGACCGAACTAAGTCAAGTCATTGAATATCAGAACTTGAAATTGAACTGGAACGTGAACCGATGAGATGAAATCCAAAGGACCGACCTTCTCAAAGCGACCCTCCAGATACTGCCTATGAATCTCGCCGGCTTGCTCTGCGATTGGAGTCTCGGGGTCCGGGAGATGGAAATAGAGAATATGAACATTGTCAACGCGCAGTCGAGAAAAACTATCATTGATTGATTTCGTGATATTCGCAGGAGTTAGAGATCCGGATCCATCGATTTTTAGAGAGCCATCAGTACTGGTCTTTGTATCTATCGTGAAGCCTTGTTCTTGGGCACGGACTTCACCTAGCAACCGCTCGGAAGAACCTGGACTTGTAGGTGAATATCTGGCCGCGGTATCGATACAGTTGATTCCAATTGATTGGAGTTGGTCTAGAAGATCTTGAACTTGGGCCGCCGTAGTGAAGCTAGTCCCAATCAACGCTCCTCCGAAAATGGTGCTTGGCCGAGACATCCTGGGGAAATGGTTGTGCTTTCTGCTAGTATGAAAAACAGATATTCACTTTTTCATTCCAACGGTATTTATAATTATAAATTAGCGAGGCTGTAGATTAGTTATCCAGATGGAGAGATATACAATGTATTACAAAGCACAACCCCGGGAAGGCCACTCCGGCTCGGCTTCCCATCTTCCGGAGAACAGCGAGGTGAGGACCGAGCTGTTGAAGAATAAACTCAATACCGAGTGAAGCCATATTCATAGATTTATTCAAGGGAGGTATGTCACTTTTGAATAGAGCAAATAGTAGTATTATTCGCATGGATGGTGATTGAATGTGAAAACAGTCTATGACTTATTTAAAACCACTAACTTGAACTGAATAACTACTACTTCTACGCCACGCGTAATGCTCAAAATAGCAGACTCCTTAGGAAAATTCAAGAGCAACATTTAGAAAGGAAAAGAAAGAAGTGTGTATTTCTGTAAGTCATATAAAGTAAAGTGTGAAAGTTCGCTGAGCGCCGTGCACCATCCGAATGCTATAGATGATTATATCAAGTCAAGAAACAAAACCGCAATCAAAGATTGATAAGATTGACACAGTTCTACCGTATCAGTTGGCTGAGCGGCCCAAGACCGACCCGGCAACCCAGACTGCAGTACATGCACCGACGACAGATAGACCGACCAGTCGTTTGCCCCAGCTGTTATCCTCGGCCATCTTCGTCGGGCCAACAGTCTTCTTGGGAGCCAATCCGACAGAAGAAGAGTGCTTATTTTCACTATGAGACTGAGTGGAGTTGCCCAGGATGGCAGAGTACTCTTCACCGCGCTTGCGCCACTTCTCGGCCAACCGTGCGATTTCGGCTAGATCCTCCTTAAGAGACCCAGGCTCGGTGGCGTTGGCGTTCTCGACTTCAACGTTTTGGACATTACCGAAGAAATCCACAACAGTGCGCAAGCGGCCTTCCTGTTCACCGCCAGGGAACAAGTCCCATCGCACACCAGGCTGTGAATGGATTTTCGATTCATCATAAGAATCAAAAAGATCTCCGAGATTCAATTTGGAATTGGCGCTCGTCACTTGTGTTTCCAGGAACTCAAGTACATAATAGGTCCAGCGGTCGATGACAGCGACTCCGACATCGTTATCGGCGTGGTGGGAATAGGAGGATTGATCCAGCTCACTAGAGCCCGTGGCCACGATATTGGGCGAGTAGAAATGCGTGTACATCGTATTGGCCTGGCATGTATCAATCATGAAAAGAAGCTCATGATAGCGCTTCTTCTCCCACATTTGCCCGAATGCATCGGCCAAATCCCATGCGCCAATCTCCTCCGCGTCTTGGAACTTCAGGAACTGGTCTCCGCCGTGACCGGTCATATACACCAATACATTACTACCAGCGTCGGATCCAAGACGCTTGCTGCGCGGGACATCTTCGTCGAGCCGATCGGTCAATAGTCGAATGAAGTTCTCGACTGTCACTTCATAGCCCCTGTAATCCACCTCGATATTATCGCCGTAAAGGTCGACGGCGCGGTCCGCATTACTGTACACGGTTCCGGGAAAAGCGTTTCGAGGATTGCAGGCCATATCATCAGGAAGCATCAGGATGATCTGCGAGTCTGGAATACCGAGCCGCTTGACGGTTCGGTAGAGGGAAAGGACATTGGCGAGATGGCGGTAGTTGAACCAGAATCTGGATGTGGAGACCAGTACAGCCCAGTTGGAAGTATGCTCTGCAGAGACGAAGCTGACGAGAAGCAGGAGACAGAATGCCTGCAATAAGCGGAAGAACGAAATCATGGTGGCGGTTTGAGGGTTAGAACATAGTCAGGAAAGGAGGGACGTGACTTCAGCCGCGCAGCTGGCGGAACGCACTTCTAGGGGCGAAAAGAAGGGGCCAGAAGTGCGAGGATCAGATGGTATAGTCCAGATATCAGTTCCGTTAATGTCAGTTATATCAAAGGCATCATCGAATCTGAGTCCGAACGGAAGGTAGATGACAGGTGAAGCAATTGCGGAGCGGGATTACAAACCCGCAATTGGGGATAAGCACCTTAGTAATCAGGCATCAATAATGCATGCTCTCAAGTCAACCTTGAAACTTGCAGGATGATAATAAGCCAAGAATTGAAAAGTATCTCTGGAATTCGAGAAGTACTAGTGTCCTAATTGATACAACGACTTATTTTAAAATACTATTATCTATTGGCAATAGATCAGCCCTGAGATGGCCCTGGAACCTCGTCATAGCTTAGTCATAGGGGTACCGCCTACGTCGGAGCCGGCATAATCCTCTGGCGGATCAGATCATCTACCAGTGCAATCCACTTTTCTTCTTCTCCTTCTCCTTCTGTCTTTTGGATTCAAATCTGTGCAGCGTTCCATTTTAAAATCAAATCGAAAATCTTTCGTCATCATGGGAGGCAAGAAAGCTGCTGGTGAGAACTCCAAGAAGGTTGCTGGCAATGCCCGCGTATGTTGACCCCGCCCCCGCCATCATCACGCATGCAACAGATTGAACTGACGGCCACATAGAAAGCTGAGGCTGCCGCTGGAAAGAAGGCTCAAGCGGACGCCAAGGCTGCTGTGGAAGAAGATAAGCAATGGTCCAAGGGATCCAAGAGCAACGCTAAGAAGTAAGTAAAGTCTGGATACCTGTTGGTAGTGCATGAATTCTGATCAATGATTTTCTCTCACTCACAGGGACGATGCCGAAGCCAAGAAGGCCGATGCTGCCCGCAAGAAGGCCGAACGCGATGCCATGCTCGCTGAAGAAGAAGCCTCCCAACCATCCAAAGCTAAGGGTTCCGGCGCAAAGACTGCGCAAAAGAAGTCTCGTGGCCTCGACCTTGGCCAACTCGATGACACCCCAAGTAGCAAGCCGGGCTCTCTCAATGCCTCCGGTATCGACAATGCCTTAGATGCTCTTTCGTTGACAAGCAAGGATACTTCGAAGGTCGAGAAGCACCCGGAGCGACGATTCAAGGCCGCCTATGCCGCTTTCGAGGCCCGCCGTCTACCCGAGATCGAGGAGGAGAACCCTGGCCTGCGTCGACAACAGCGTATTGATATGTGCCGGAAGGAATTCGATAAGAGCGAGGAGAACCCCTTCAACCAGGTGCACGTCAAGGTCAATGCGACCAAGGAAGAAATTGCCCAGATGCGGGACCAGGAGCGGTCGAAGACTGAGGCCAGACTTGGACGATAAATGTCCAGAATATGCTGTGAAATTCTACGTCCTACTGTTTTTGGGTGGTGGTGAAACACAGAAGTTCGCCTCCTTTGGCCCCCTAATGTTACACGATGGACCATTGTCAACTCGAAGAGCCTTTGAAGGGTACGCTAGGGCGGCGGCTTACGCTGCGTGCATTTCATATGGTTGTTCTAAAAATTGGGGACGATATGCTTTGATGAGTATTGATGATTGACTGGGCCAAAATCCCTGATTGGGTTCGTGCACTGTGCATTATGAGCTCGATGAGCATGCTCACAAAAATTACGAAATGCAATGACTGATACTATCCATACCTGATACTACGAGTACTTTTGTAAAGGCGAACAAATATAAAACGGTTGCCCAACCTGGGAAAAATTCGTGTATAAACCTTTTTATATATGTTTAGGTTGTCTGCCATCTAGTGACCTGAGTTACTCAATTGGCAATAGCGCGGCAGTTCAAGAACACTTCATGTTAGCGAATCCTTCGAATTGATATATTGCTGGCTGGCTGTCTAAGCCAGAAGGAAGGCTGGTAGCAAAGGAAAACCCCATTTGACTTGGGATGACTATACGCTATGCCCGGGTAAAAATCCTAAGTCATTGAACCTCGTACATCCCATACATAAAGACTCTCATCCCACCCAACACTGGCGCACCACCCCTCGCTACCGAATAGACACCAATCAACGCCAGTCACAAATTCGGTATGTCTACCCATCCGCCCCAGCTCCATGCCGACCATCGGACTCGGCCCAGAACGCATCATATCCAGATCACCGGCTGTGCTTGGATCTGATTGATCACTCCATACACGACAAGTCATATCGTAACTGGCACTCAGAAGCACATTTGATAGATGCGGCGACCAGGCTACCTTGCGAACAGCATAGTCGTGACCCAGCATAGTAGTGAGTGGGCCTTGCTGCGGGGCCCGGATATCGAATGTCCGAATAGCGCGATCAACGCCTGCCGTGGCTAGGACAGTAGGGCGGTATTTATTCCAGTCGTGAGTAAGCGCCTCTGCGGGCGCACATGGCGCAGGTGGAATGCCGGGCTGGCCGGGAATTGCGGGGGCCGCGGGGGCTGCGTGAATAGGGATTTGAACGGTGAGGTGGTTAGAGGCGGAGGCGGGTGTACGTAGATCAAAGATCCGCACGTAGGAGTCGGAGGTTACGCAGGAAATAAGTTCGGGATTATGAGGGCAGAAGGCGGCGGAATATGTGCAGCTGTGAGTGGGGAGCGTGAGGAGAGACTGTGGGCGATGCGGCGACCAAACGCGGACTGTGCCATCCCAACTGCTGGAGCAGAAGCGATCTTTGGCGACCAGGTTCCAATTAACGCTGAAGACCTCACGGGCATGTTCTTTCCAGTTTTGAACAGGGTAGTCGTTGGCCGAGGTGTCGAATAATTTGATGCTGCCGTCGCCGGAGGCAGTGAGGACTTGATTCTCGTGGATTTCTGACCAAGCCAGATCATAAAGGGAGTCTTGAGTAGTGAACCTATATACCCCGAACAAAATTGTACCGTTAATTCAATATTCCCAGCTGCCAAGGAGAGGGGAGCTTCCCCCGCGGAGAGAGAGAGAGCGCAATATAACTCAAGCCCACTTACCATTTGACAGGTACGATTCCGTTGGGAGTCAACTCCAAGATATACAATCGACCATTTCCGACCAGGCCAAAATTAGCCGCGCTGGCAACAGCTAATCGATTGTCGAAAAAAGGCGAGTATTTGACCGCGCTGCCGTTGTAGCCCTGTGTGCGGAAGTGAAGCATACTGAGCGTCCGACCGGTTGACGCCCGTCGCTCGATATTGAAGACGTGAGAAGGAGAATCAAATGACGAAAGGAGGTAGGTTAGGTGTCACACGTGAAAATCAATCACAGTTAGCGTCCAGCGCGGCGCGTCGGAGGATTGAATGACATCGGGATTGCGGGGAGGATCAAATGCGATGGGCCGAGGTCGACTTTCGGTGCGGCCCACACCCTTATCAGCCATTCCCGCGCGAAAAGGACGGGAGGGCACCGGCCAAGCTGAAGCCAGGGCAGTGAAAGTAAACTAATATAGAACTAAGACTGTTTATATTCAACCGCTAGTATCCCACTGAATTGACCGGAAATTCTTTCCAATCATTGACAATATTGGGTGTCTTTCGCTTACCGTGTACCTGTCCAATGTGATGGATGGACAGTTAATTATGGTAGTTCGAATAGGTATCCTAGTATATCCCTCAGGATATAAAATACTAGTAGTAGCATACTAGTAGTATTGAAGAATTTGAATGAGCCCGATCAGCCCTGGAAGTGATTAACAACATGCAGAACTTGGGTGAGAGCCCAAGACATAGCTGTATACAGCTTCTAACTAATCGTTGACGTCAATAACCGATCTATCCCGAATGTCTCATTAAGGTGCCCATACTAGCTTGATAAACGGAAATGCGTCTAAACTTTCTTCCTTGATACTCCCTTCTATAGGTCCAGTAGTGAGTAAGCATAATTCAGAACCATTCCC
Organism: Penicillium pancosmium; assembly: GCA_031761475.1. Classification (NCBI taxonomy): domain Eukaryota; kingdom Fungi; phylum Ascomycota; class Eurotiomycetes; order Eurotiales; family Aspergillaceae; genus Penicillium; species Penicillium pancosmium. Next base: position 35,535 of record JAVMSB010000175.1, on the reverse strand, counting down.
TAAAATTTCGCCTCTTCGACCGTCGAAAATTTGGACATGACGTATCGCGCCGTGAAGAATCCATCTCCCCCCGAACTTCCTTCGACGTTCGCAATCTCCTTCTTATTCTATGAAGAACTGCTTTTCAAGAAAAACCTCATAAGAAAACATTCCAGCATAATACGTGGATGGGATTGGACCACACATCGCACAATTGCGATCATGGCCGACGGAGATGCCGCTACTTTCACTTCTCCCGCCACCCTTTTCCTCCAACAGGAAGTCTACCGACTGGGATCTTCTCCCGGTTTGCGATATCTACCTCCCGGTTCTGAGCGTGACTTCATAGTTCTCACCTGGGGGCCTGTCATTTATCGAACGTCCTACGTTCCGGAAAGCAAACGTCTTCTCCCCGTCTTCCTTCGGCTCCTTAATGACGCCGTCAGTCGGTCAATCCATCGAATATTGACAGGCTCTACCGAGCAAGTCAGACTTCTCGAAAAGGCATATGCCTCGAAGGTCTTCAGCGCACAAGAATTGTACGACAGTCTGGACGAAGATAGGGTTCGCGATGCATTTCACGATTATAAAGTCTCTCTAGCCATGCCTGTCACGGAATTGCCAAGTAGACTACGCGCATGCTTAATGGTCGACGATGAGGTTTTATCACATATGAGGGCTATTCTGGATATTTCGACCATGGCTGGACAAAACACAGATGTCGGGCGGTGCTGGGTAAAAGTTATCGAAGACAACTTCCCGGATGCAAGGTTCGGGGATAAGCCGTACGTTGCCAGCATAGACGAGAGTAGGAAGGTTGGTGGGACTACAGAACACCAGGGAAAATATCATGGCTGGACTATGGTATCATTGTCTGCGTTGTTGGAAGTATTTGATGGGTTGCGACAAATGAAGTACCTAGTGGAATATCATCGTGAGGGGCGAATTTACTTAGGGGAAGGAAAATGGAGTGCTATTAAGTAAAATTTGAGCTTGATTATAACATTGGTTTATCATTGCATGCCACAAACTGTTATACGATGCTGTTATTTCCGTTTACGCCGGTCGAGTGAAGCCCACAAATAGGAGATGCTTTCTGATTGGTCACTTTGGAAGCAATCATGTGCCGATAATGTTCTTATCGTGCTGCGTCATCCCGAATTGGAAGCGTCCAGGGTTGATTTCAAATCTAACCAACCATCTAGGCTTTTCTTGTATTCTCGTCGAATATGGGGATGGTGCTAAGCATCCATGGATGCATTCATCACGAGAAAAAAACGAAGGGTCTCTGCGCCCAGAGAGGATTACAGCCCAGCAAGACATGAGACTCTCAACCTCCCATCGAATTCGGATCTCGCAGGCGATGATTCGACAGACGTCAAACTAGCCATTTTGATATCCCTGTTCCCAAATGTCGGACAAGATGATATCCTCGATATCCTCGTATCATGCGATGGGTCTGTAGAAGCCGCTTCTTCACTGCTCAAGTCACAACCACCTGCGAAACGAACACTAGGAAAAAAGCGAGCAACTCCCAGCTCGTTTCTGGGAATTCAAACATCACTGTCATCCCATGTCATGACTAAATCCAAGGATGGGTTACTCACATCTCTCAGCGAAAGCATGCAGAGTCGGAAGCCTCCAACTATCAAGAAAGGGAAGACGCTACACCTCTATGCCCCTGAGGACATTGCTGCTTACACACCTTGCACGATCATACACAATTTTCTTCCTTCCGAAGAGGCCAATAACCTACTTGTTGAACTGCTCGATGAATCCGAGTACTTCTCCAGATACGAGTTTCAACTTTTCAACCGCACCGTCCAGAGTCCACATAGCGCGTGTGTATACGTCTCTACGCCCGAAGAATTCAAACAACAGACAACTGAGTACACCTATGGCGGGACCTATCGAGCAAATGTGCGGCAAGCAACGCCGCATCTGCGCTCCGCATCGCGAAAGGTCCAAAGCCTCGTGAACGACGAGATACAAGCACGCATAAACAAAGTCTATCCAGAGGGAAAGAAACTCAAATTCCAATCCCCAAAGGAATGGCGACCTAACGCGGCATTTGTCAACTGCTATAATGGACCTGCGGAGAGTGTGGGGTATCATTCAGATGACCTGACCTACCTCGGACCACACCCAGTAATAGGAAGCTTAAGCCTGGGCGTGGAACGAGAATTCCGAGTTCGCCGGATCATCCCTCAAGATGATGCGGACGAAGAGGATGATAACAGAGAGACCAATCAAGGCCGTGTCGACTCATCCTCGCGATCCACTAGAGGAGAGAGAGCGGCAGCAGCCCGCGTCGATGCTCAGGGGCAGATCTCCATTCATCTTCCTCATAACTCTCTTCTTGTGATGCACGCAGAGATGCAGGAAGAATGGAAGCATGCAATCACTCCTGCTCAGACAGTTTCCCCTCATCCGGTCTCTGAGAATTGTCGAATTAATGTCACTTACCGCTGGTATCGTGATACTCTACATCCGCGTCACACACCACGATGTCGATGCGGTGTACCGGCGATTCTTCGATGTGCACAGCGCAAGCAAGAAAACCGCGGCCGCTATATGTGGATGTGCTATGCCGGATATACACCCGGGAAAGAGGGGTGTTCATTTTTCCAATGGGCCGAGTTCGACGACGACGGCGATCCGGTGTGGGATCATAAGCAAAGCAAGGATGTGGCGCCAGCTCTGTCCAATTTTTCAGCATCGCAGTAGACCATAGCCAATCTCAACTCCATATCCCCCAGAATTTTCCGGACTTTCCCCATTTTGTATAACAAGTAAGCCAAGTTTGCTAGCTCTCATCGGTCTGGGACAAATGAGGCCCACAACTGGATCAATTTCCTTTTTGTCCCCACCTTCAGCTTGTCAACCTGCCCCACGGGGGATCCGCAAAACTAGCAAAAGGCAAAAGGTTGAACGGATAATCGAGATCGATTGGAGATCAGAGGGTATCCATTGGCACCAAATAGAGTCGATGCGGGGTTATTCCCCTCTCGCGGAATTATACCTCTCCATTCCGTCCTCGATCTTTGATACCCCCCAGAAGCACCTCGGGTGCAAAATCTCACTTTCTGCAGCGTGGCTCAGCAGAATGGAGTCGTTGAATGCACTAAGACGCTATACGAAGATGACCCAGTGAGATTTCCCCGATGGGCTAATGAACTGTCATGCTGAAGGACCTCGCCCTTGGCCGCCCCGCCTCCATGCGTTAGGCGGAATTCCGCGCCGCTTGGCTCGGTGTGTTTAGGGGCGAGTATTTAAGGGAATTGTGATCACTGGTACTTTTGGTGAGAAACTTTGAATTTCTTTCGTATCCTTCGTTGAAACTTTTCTGTGTGGGCTTCAAGTTGTTTATCACAACATGGCTTCCCAGGGCGACAGCTATGATTACATTGTCTGCGGGTGAGATTGATCAATTCTGGAAACCTCAGTCTGAGATTACTACTGACCAATGCAACAGGGGTGGCACATCTGGCTGTGTAGTTGCCGGCCGTCTAGCAGAGAACCCAGAGATCAAAGTCCTTCTCATCGAAGCTGGCCAACATAACAAGGACCTGGAGAATGTACACATGACGGGCGGGTAAGCTGTCTCCCACTCGCCGAAAGAGCTTTCAGTTACTGATAAGATAGGTGGTCAAATAATTTCGACTCAGAGACCGATTGGAATGTTGTCACTCCTCCGATGGCTGGTGTGGCCAATCGCCAGGTGAAATTGAGTCGTGGACGTTTCTTGGGTGGCTGCAGTGGCTGTAATGGTACGCTTTGTATCCGTGGAAATAAACAGGACTACGATGATTGGGAACTCGATGGATGGAGCGGTGAGGATTTCTTCAAGTACATGAGAAAGGTGATATTCGACCTCTGCGGAAGTTATAGGGGCCCATTTCTCACAAACGATTATAGGCGGAAACATTCCACCCTAAGCCTTGGTTTCAAGCCGATAAGACCAGTCATGGCTACTCCGGACCATTGCATACCGAGCCTCATGATCTAGCGCCAATTTCAAATCTTTTGATAGATTCGTTTGTTTCAGAGGGAATGCCACTCAACCATGACATGTTTAGTACCGGAGACATCGCACAGGGCTGTGGCCATGCTCCTCGCACTGTTTATGAGGGCATTCGGACGACAGGTGCAGATTTTGTGACCAACAAGAACCACCGAGGCAATATTACGATCCAGACAGACACCACAGTGGACAAGGTCATCATTAACAAGCAAGGAGGCCAACCCCGCGCAACCGGTGTTGTGACCAAAGGAAACGATGGCAGCTCCAAGTCGTTTTTTGCCCGGAAAGAGATCATCATCTCCGGTGGGGCGTACTGCAGCCCTGCAGTCCTACTCCGGTCTGGCATTGGGTCCAGAAAGGAGCTGGAGAAGCACCAAATCGAATGCATAGTAGATTCTCCAGGAGTTGGCAAAAACCTTATGGATCATCTGGTTAGCTCCACTCCAGAGTCTGTCTAGCTATATTCACTGACTGATAGATTTAGATTGTATTTATGTTCTACGAAACCGAGAAAGCAGGACTAACAAACGACTATCACGTCTACCACGGCGACAACTTCGACAAGACCTACGCAGAATATAAGGAGAAGAAGACTGGGTTCCTCTCAACATTCCCCTTTGGCGCCTTTGCCTTTGCCAGAATCGACGATCGACTCAAGGATGAGCCATTGTGGAAGAATGCTCCTCGTCTACCAGGCCGTGATCCCATGGGTCTCACACCCTCTCAACCCAACGTCGAATTTTTCACGACAGAGTGCTATGGTGGACCGAAGCAATATGACCAGTTCCCAATCGACCAGAAGCACGCTTTCTCAATGATTGCGGAATTGTTCGCACCCAAGTCTCGTGGCTCGGTGACTTTAAGCTCGACTAACCCCATGGAGAACCCTATTGTTGATTGCAATTATCTGGCTGATCCGATGGACCTGCTGGTTCTAAGTGAGGCTTGCCGATTTGGAAATGAAGTTGTCATGAAGGGGGCTGGAACAAAGGATATCGTCAAGGGTTCCTGGCCGCCTAATTTGAACCATCATACCTACAAGACAAGAGAGGAGTGGGTTCCATATGTCAAGGAACATGCTACCACTTGTGAGTCCACAGACTTCATAGTTCGATATGATCTTACCACTAATGACTGTTTTAGGCTACCATGCGGCGGGTACATGTGCCATGGGTAAAAAAGATAACCCCATGGCTGTTCTGGATGAGAAGATGCAGGTTCGCGGTGTCTCTGGCCTGCGAGTTGCTGATTGCAGTGTCATGCCTACTTTGCATGGAGGACACACTCAAATGCCGGCGTACGGTATTGGAGAGAAGTGTGCTGATCTGATTAAAGAGACATGGCGGATGACTGGAAATGTTTATAGTCGAATTTGAGGATGGCAAATTGCCACTTGACGTACGTATCTGAGTACTAACTAGTAGTAGTGTAGATATCCACATGGGCAGTATTAGAGACATAGACCTTATTAATTAGTATCCTACTATTTTACCCACTTCAATTGATATACTCAGCACCCTGTATTGTTAGGATAAAGTAATTTGGATAGGTCGAATGCCCAGGTGGATCTATTCACTGAGGGGATAGCAGAGCTTGAGAGGGAACACTATTGATTTTGGATAGAGCGAGGCAGAAAACGCTTTTGATTTTGGCATTGAACTAGTATAAATAATACCGCTATTGGGGTAATGGAAACAGGATAAAGATAAATACGACAAAGCAGCGAGTTACGATGAAATATCTGGGCCATCTATGCCAAGCTGAACGTAAACTTTTCGCCGGGATTAACAAAAGTGGTGCCCGGTTTCTCCAAGTCTGTCTTGACATGACTTGCACGTCGGTTGCGTAGACTGGTGACATAGGCTTCATGATTGACAGTGCAATTTGTTGGAAGAAGTGAATGCTCATACTCAACTTGAACAGTGAGGATTTGCTCGGGTAGATCTCTCACCCAGCCCATCAAGAATTTGTTGATTCCAACAATCGTCTCCATAGCGAGTTGGGGTAGTTTTTGGAGTTCCTCTCTGTCTGTTTCCTGAAACGCAACGGGGATTATGACGTCTATTGTAAGACTCCATACTTCTCCAGGGCGAAGTGATGTGATCTGATAGAATTTGGCGACCGGCTCTATTTGGCACCCTGGCCCTGGGGTCAAACCGATTTTGATATGATCAAGGGACCCGGGACGTATACCAAGACGAATGTGTCGAAGGACTTTGGCAACTTTCTGGACGAAATGAGTCCTTTTGCTGCCAATTTCTTCAGGATCATAAATCATATGCCATCCAAGTTGGCGATTCATTTGGTTGATAGGACAATAGCCCTGGGGTGTGATTGTGTGAAAACCAATGGCTTTGTCAATCCAAGGCACCTGATAGTTGGAAGCGTGATTTGCGGGCGAAGCCGAAGAAAGAAAAAATAAGTGGCAGTAAGCAATTCTCGGTGAGACGCTGAAAACCCTGGAAGATTCACGAATGGCGACTTCAAGGTTACGCCTTTTCGGGTTGCCAGCCCGTGAGCGATGGGAAAATATGTTGAGAGCGGCCTGGATGTTGTCCACGGAATGAAAACCCAATGGAAGCAACAACTGGAAGTTATTCGTGAACGCTTCATTCACATAGCCAAGAGCAATGCGATCCTGACCTTGAATAGTATGTGACGCCAAAATTGTTGATCCTAGGATAAATTGTGTGAGAGAGTGACCAGGCGCGGTGGGTCTAGGCATATGATAAGTATAGTGTCAAACCTAGCATAGAGACGCATCAACATACAAGCTATCAAGGAGAATAACGATATCGAGGGGCGCAAGGCTCGACGGTTCTGGCAGTGGAACAAAACTGACATCGGCAGAGACAGTGATCGTGGTAGTCACACTTTCTTTGCCCAACCCGATTTGTGGTGGACTGGTGGTTGTCTGTACATCAACAAAAGCGATTGGCAAATCCATCGGATAGAGAAATTGCGAGTTTTCCCAGCATTCTGATCCATTTGAAAGACTTCCCAGGTTCGAAAAAGGCTTTTTTCCGGACAATGGCAGACCTGGCAGAGAATCACTGTAAGATCCAGAGCTCCAGCGAATCTGCACACCATGGGGAGAATTTCGACGTCGGGCGTGCTGATCTCGCTTTTGTGATTTGGTAGGGGTCTCTGGGATCTACAGACTATGTCAGTGAGAAACCACAGATTTCGGGTTTCAAGTAACTAACAACCATCGCGTCAGAGAATGGGTCCTCTAATGATTTCCAAAGAAAATCTCCCGTGCCTTGAGAATATTGTTGATCGTTTGTTCTTCTTTTTGTGACTTCAATCTGATATGAACTGCTGCTGTAAGACGGGGTTCTTGTTGACGTGGGCGGGCCGTCAGTGCTCTTTCCTGCACTATATAGGGATGAAGATCGCCGCGGGATACGAGGATAGGATGTCGACGAGATATTACTTCGAGTGCGTGTGAGTCTGAATTTCTTGGCAGTGTCGGGCCTTGGGGTATTGTTGTCCATCGCTGATTGATCCGCTCTAAACATGCTCTCTGGTGTGAACGGGAGATGCGTAATTCAGGGGTACCTCAGATGTTTCGGTGCCTTGACCGGTACCACTCTCGAGATCAGAGTGAAGGCGCTTTTTGCGACGGTAGCGAGTTCGGCAAGAGAGCCACGAGAGCCAGGGGGGTGTGCTGAACCGACAGCTGCAGTGCTCAGAGCAGGCCAGGGCCACAGCGACCGCACAGAATAGAATGACGATAGGGACCAATACCAGGGCGATAAGTAATGCGGAGCTCTTGAAATCAAGAGATATAATATTGGACATCTTGAGGAAAGATGTATGTGCGGAGGAAGTGGCTTTTGGGAAATGGAAGGCGACTTAGGCCGGCGCAGTGGTGGCAGTGGCAGTGGCAGATGGCCATGACCGTGACCATGACCATATGGAAATGGGAAGGAACGAGCAACTGTTCAACTAGTAGCATTGGTTGGGTATATTTTGAAGGCAAGCATCTTCTGTTTCTCTTCACTCTCTATGTACGTGCGCCACTGCAGCCATCATCTCCTTCACCGAACCCAAAGTCGCCTCGTCCAATCGCGAGAATCTTATCTGTCAAGAGGGTTAATTTCGGTGGCAGAAATGGTAATATTGGGGTGGCTCTTACCATCTCATCACCTGCTCGAGAGGCGTTCCCAAACAGCATCGGATCGGAATTACTAGTCTCGATCTCAGTCTCGACTCGGCGAGCCCAGATCCCATCCCAATGCCAGTCACCAGGGAGCCGAGCCTGCGGAGTTCCCCGTTTCAAATCACCAGGAGTATGCCCACCCCGACGATGAGCTTTCCATGCGTGCCATGCGCCCGGATTCCCCGCTGCCTCGACAGGTAATGAGTCTAGCACTTCCTCGTCGTCAAATGTCGATCGGATATACTCAAGCAGTTCGTAGACAGGAACAACCGTCCTGGATTCAACGAATTGATCCAGATTAGGCACCTGTGCAACCCGGGCGGGTTCTTCTTGAGCCTCGGTATTGTCTTCGTTGCTGATCGGCTGATCTGAGACAGCATCTGAAGTATGTGGCGTGTCCGATGGCTGTTCGGTCTCCAATTCCAATTCAGTTGCACTCTGTCTTGCCTCGGTGGGAGAAACCACCTTCGCACTATTCCCGCTCACATTGCGCGACGAAGCCCCAGATGCAATGTCCTTTCGTGTCGCTCTACCGAACCAGTGTGGGAAACCATGACGAAGACTGAAGCCACCTGGAGGTAGACGTTCCTCATCGGTCGCACTGACGGGGTTATCACTTGCTGAGCTAGTACTGAAGGTATATGTTGTGAGGGGAACGATCAATGGGTGAAACACATCGGTCGCGAAGGTGACTAGCGGAGGTAGATCGGGGTAGACGTCGGGGAAGCGGATTTGTAGGCGGAGAACTGCGGAGGCATAAGGGCCTGGAAAAGAAATTGCGCATCTTAGTAAGTAAGGACCAAGCTTTCTTCCAGGAATTAAAGCTCACCGGAGCGTACGAAGATGACACCATTCCAGAGCGTGGGGTCTCCAGGCGCGAGGCTCACGTAAACCCCTGGCGGTGCGGCATGCCGCAGGCTGGCACTGTGGAGAGTTAGAGTGGAACTTGAGGAATGAGACGGTGACACTCACAATTCCAAATGCAACTGCTGCCTCCGAACCGAGGGGATACAGGGTAGTGCGGTAGTTGACATTGTTTGAGGTGGTGCGGAGGAGAGTGATGAATTGGAGATCAAAACATCCCCGGGGCTACCTCTACTATGGCCGCTTATCACCTTATCACTACAGGACCACCACCATAGATCAAGTATACAGATATAGCATGAAAGTATAGAAGTATAGCTGAGTTGAGGTCATTATTCATAATTGGGCTAATCTAATACCCGCTATCTACTTAAAGTGCCAATCTATCCAGTTCTAGTCCTTGTTTCAACAATCCCAAATGAATCATACCTTCGCCCACGCCTTCATAGACACCGCCAGCAATTCCTTCGACCCACCACGCCGCCAGGTTCCCAACTGCAGCCCCAACGCGCCCTTCATTGAATTTGCAGACCGCCGAGCCAATGCTCACGCCACTTTTCCCAAGGCCATCCGCGGCATCTAGCGTAGTCGTCACGATACGCTCGGTGATGCGATGAGATCGTTCGTACTCGTAGACCTGGCGGAGGAATACTTTGAAATAAGGGAGAATGAATCGCACTAGCAGAAATATTTGCACAATAGTTGATGCCAGAAGTCTGTGTAGATATGACCTGGAGGGTGGTGGCAGTCTGCTCTGCGTGGGACTTTCTAGTCGAGCCAGATGTGGGGATGGGCTGGTTGCTATCGATGCTTTCATGGGCTCTGGTAGACGATGTTGGAGCATAGTTGACTCTTCGGAACTCAGATCCGCCGGGAGGGCATCTAGCAGATACATCAATGCATTTATGTAAAGAGACCGAGCCAGTCGGCCATCAGCTCTTGGTTGCTGTGCCTCATATCCTGCATTTCGGAGAAGATTGAACGCTTGGAGAGAAATAGCATCAGCCAAATGCATTCAGCTGGAGTCCAGTCAAGGTTCGATCTCACCTGGCACAACACGGTTCCACCGCAAGCCCGACTCGGTTTCGTACTTTGCGGGGGGTCCACTCTCTTCTGTTTGAGGGCTGTTCGACCCAGATGATCCAGACCCTGAGTTTAATGAATCCAAGTCATCGCTTGCTGTTGCGGGCCGTTGTATTTCTGTGTCGAGATTGCCGGAAAGCTGGCCACCGTAAGGGAGATATGGCTCTGAAGATGTGGCCAGCGCATGACGCAGGGCCTCGCTCGTTATCTCTTCGCTATCCGATCCAGCCCTATGAGACGGGTACAACCGCAGCAGCCGGCGTCGGATTGATGCTGGAATGGGGAGTAGGGGGAGTCTGGAGTACTCCATTTCGAAGCTTTGACACTGGCGACTGCGAGAGATGGGCGGACTGAATCACCCCGAAGCTTTGTCGGAAAGTGTAGGAATCTGGAAATTCCAGTGATGAGGTGATCTGACAGATAACGGCCCTGCGGCAATTTTTCTTGCATGCGCATTGCAGTTTCACATGCTAGCGTTGGCAACTCTGATATGCCGATAAGAGTGGGGGCAAACATAGGATGGTGTCCAAATCGTAGCGGGGCTAGGGCTGCCAGTTGAATCTAATCATTTGGAGGCCAGATCAACATGGCTGGCCGATCAGATCTGGTCTTACGGCTCTAAATTGAGCCAAGGACTTCTGCAGTGGCCAGGTCAAGCCACCGGCTTCAACCACCATGGGCATGCCTTCTGGATGATGCTGCTCAGAGACTAAAGGAAATGTTAACGATAACTTGAACACCCCTGAGAAATGGCAGTACAACTCACCGCCATTCCTTGAAAGACTATACTCTAGATATCCAAATATTTAAAAATGGGACCATTATTTCATTCTCTGAACACAAAAATCTTCAAATTCAATTACCTGGGTATACATGAGGTAGCAATAATTTGGAACGATCTTCTCCTCTTTCAATTAAGTCGACGATGAGCCATACAGAATATCAGTTGTTTTTTACAACGAACAAGGATGGGTTAATGACGCTACCACCACAATTCACAGCCAGGATGAAGTTAATGAGATTGCTTTTGTAGTAATTCATCACTGATATCTTGGTAGAAAAATCCTAAGGGCCCAGAAAGAGGATTGTTCCGTATACTAGTAGAGGACCACCAGTCTTGCACGCCCCTCCCCTAGCTTATGATGGCGATGCAGGGTGGTACAATCTTTCCTTTTCACGATTTGCTCAATCCCAAATTGGCATTCTTTGCGAAAATTAATGGTTTTTTTTTTGTTGAGTATTACAAGGACTCAAACTCCCATGCTTCAAATTTGCTTCCACAGCCAAGCATTGACTAATTAATCAAATTGTATGTTCTTATTCCCACCATGTCATTCTACTACGTCCTAATATATTAGAAATATTTTATTTCGCTGGGCCTATCACTGCATAATTGTCACATATTTAGTAGATTCGCACCCTTTTCGAACAGATTTAGTCGTGGAATTGGCCAGCCAAAGCCTTATTCAAGGCCCGATGGGGACCAGAAACCAACCAAATAGTTTATAGAATGTATCCCAGCATTCAGTCGTGTCCAATCGTATAGGCTATGGTTAGGCTATTGCCCGGAAGGACTCTGTGCGGCTCCAAACAGGTACCATGGTAGTGATCACGACCCACAGGTAGATTTGGTGAGACAAGATGCAGACATTCTTTAGCCCCAACAACCCAACAAATTCAACCACAAGCATGGAATCACAACACGTCACTTGCACATGAGACCGAGGATCCAGAAGTTTGGTCAAAGTAATCAAAGAGTTTTATTCAAAGGATTGTATAATCTAGTTATTTTCCAGTTTCGTAGTATATTGCGCATCGCTTTTCCTCCTCCATTCTATTAGCCACAGCCTTTTCTACCATATATTTTTTATCCAAAGACCTTCCTTCGAAAATGGTAGAAAATGAATCCACCTCTGGAAAGGGAAATATTACAGAGCAGCCAATTACCCTTCGCAATTGGTATCACCATGTCAACTGGCTTAGCACGACGCTCATCCTGATTGTCCCCCTATTTGGGTGCATCGCCGTACCTTTTACTCCATTGAAGCTACCCACGGCTATCTGGGCCATCATTTACTATTTTTGGACAGGACTGGGCATTACTGCTGGATATCATAGACTTTGGTCGCATCGATCATACGAAGCGTAAGATTATTGGTCCCGCTTGTGTCTTCCCTGCACGTTCCATCGTCGAACTAATTAATTTATCTAACCTAGTGGTCTACCCCTCCGTGTATTCCTCGCCTGCACTGGTGGCGGCTCCGTGCAAGGCTCTATTCGATTTTGGAGTGCCAAACACCGAGCTCACCATCGATGGACGGATACTGTCAAAGACCCATATAGTGTTCGCAAAGGATTGATCTATTCCCATCTCATGTGGATGGTTCTGAAGCAAAACCCGAAAGAGAAGGGCCGAACAGATATCTCTGATTTAAACCATGATCCAGTTGTTGTATGGCAGCACAAAAACTATGTCTCTTTTATCTTGGTATTCGGGATCCTGTTCCCAATGGTCGTTGCCGGTTTGGGATGGGGTGATTGGAGGGGCGGCTTTTTGTATTCGGGCGTTCTGAGGTTTTTCTTCGTACAACAAGCAACATTCTGTGTTAACTCTCTGGCGCATTGGCTTGGAGATCAGGTCAGTGGTGACCGAGCCTAACTTCTTTTACACGCGCTAACACCTCTTAGCCTTTTGATGACAGAAACTCGCCCCGTGATCATGTTATTACTGCCCTTGTCACCTTGGGTGAGGGTTATCATAACTTCCACCATGAGGTAGAGATATTCTCATCCTCAATTTTGTAATGAAGTGCTAATTCAAGGCTGACATGTTTACAGTTCCCCTCCGACTATCGCAACGCCATCCAGTGGTGGCAGTATGATCCAACTAAATGGTCGATTTGGATGTGGAAACAATTAGGTCTGGCCTCCAACCTCAAGCAGTTTCGGGCCAACGAAATCGAGAAAGGACGTGTGCAGCAGCTACAAAAGAAGGTCGACCAAAGGCGGGCTCGCCTAGATTGGGGCACCCCTCTAGAACAGCTTCCAGTCATTTCCTGGGATGATTTCGTCTCTGACGCTCAATCTGGCAAAGCGCTCATCGCTATTGCGGGCGTGATCCACGATGTGACTGGCTTTCTTAAGGATCACCCTGGTGGCAGGGCTTTGATCAGCTCTGGAATCGGCAAGGATGCCACGTCTCTATTTAATGGAGGTGTTTATAACCACTCCAATGCTGCGCATAATCTTCTGTCCAGCATGCGTGTCGGCGTGATTCGAGGCGGAGGCGAGGTCGAAATCTGGAGGGGGAGAAGAATGAAGAGGCAAGATATTACTGATGTTTGATGACGATGCTAGTGGATGATGTAATAATTTAGACTAAACAAATAACTAGAAGAATCATACCTCATAAAGGGTAAGCCAGCCCGACCGAATGCCTGGAATCCCAGAATAGAAAATTCAAGATGTGAGAACTCAACAGGGGACCCCGGTCAAAACGCCGGTCTCCGTGGTATATTTTGAGGATCGACTTCCAGTTATTCTCCAGTTTTTACATTAGAGCCGTCTCGATGTCCTGCTGGCCCACCCACCGCCATTTTGGCTTATGCAATGATTGATTCGACCATATCAATGACCATCCTTTCTATATGCAGAATTATTCCTTGAGAAGATTTCAATGCTACAATTTTCGATTAATGATTTTCTAGGGCTCAACAATTCGCTAAAATGGTTGGTGACTCTTCGCAAATCCCGCCTAACTGCCTTGTGTTACTTCAGGCCATCCAGCCCCGCAGTGCAGGTTCTGAGAACCGAGAAATTGTAAGACATCCGCTTCGAATACGAGAACTCAGCCGCAGGTGCTCGAGTAAGAGGTCTTGCGTCTCAGCGGGAATCCCCAGATTTTCTCGTGTTCGGCTGCCTCGGATAGGTCATAACCAAGATCATGTGGTTCACTTAGTGATTGTTTAGTGCCGTGCATAATTCTTCTCGTTTCTACTCTATTTCTATTCGTTCGCAAAAGATGTCTCATTAATCTGATTGGTTTTGTTCGAGTAGCTTATTATTTTTTAATCGACTTCTCTTGCATTTGTCCACCTGGACAGCTTACGATGATTGCCACCCAAGTTCCCTCTAGGCATCGTTATATACTTGCATAATATAGACTCAACTTCAAGTCCCAGGAAGAGGCGCAGTGATAAATTATTCGAGGAAACCTGCTGTTCTGACGATTGGGTGCATCTCAGCCGTATTACAATGCATGGTGGCTTTGAATCTTGAGGATATTTATTGAGACACGAAATGACGCCACCATGCAGTGTAAGAGGGCCAAAATGGTTCACTGAGATTCTGGGAGGGCTTAGCAAGCTCAGTAAATTTAGATCTAACTTTCAAGGTCTCGCCTACTAGAATCTCGCCTAATGGTTTTGATATTGGATGATGTAGTAATGCATCATCAGGTCTCGCTATGTATTACTCGCTCGTGAGCTCCATTTCAGTGGATATAAACCGTTACTTGACTAAAAGACTGAGTGCAGTCAGCATAAAAATCAATCTTTTTGAATGGGGAGATCTGATCGAAAGACCCACCTCTTCGCATTATGCGTGAGGCCACCAGAGAACATGACGAGGCGCTTTCCAAGGCACGAACAGCGTCGATGCTCTTCTAAGACACCTTACTTAGAAATGCATCATGAGATCAAGCCGATAGGGCCTAAAATTAGGGAAGAAGGGGGCCTAGATTCATGGCAGGGCGATATCACGAAGCATAGAATACGAGAAAGTTTCTAAATCTCTTCTAATACATTACTCTTGGTAGATATAAAAGATCTCTTCTTCCTCCCCCAGGTCCTTGAAAAATATCCTTCAACACACACATCTCCAACAATACAAAACATCCTAAGTCCACTTTTAAAAACAAACTTTACGAAGTCTTCCTTTAAATCAAAATGAAGTCCACAATTGCCGCCTTTCTTCTGCTCGCCGCCACTGCCATTGCAGCCCCTCTCGAGGCCCGCACAGCTGCAACCGTCGGCTTTGCTCTCTCGAATGATCAGAGTGGTTCTTATGCCGGCGTTACTTTCCCAGCTGATGGCACCGACAAGACCATTTCATCCCTCTTCGGTTCCACCTCTGTTGGGTCTTCCGGCCACGTCCTCGCCTCATCCGCCCAGCTGACTCAGTTCCCGGGCACAATTAACTGTGTCCTGAAGAACAATGGCGCAGCCCTGGCTACTTTCACTGCCCAAAAGACCTTTGCTGATCTTGACGGAAACCCTGCCAAGGCTATCCCTGTCAACCTTGACCACGCTACCATCAACTGCCATGCTTGAATGACGAAACTATTTAATAGAGCCTTGGAAGGCTTCCGGGGTCTTCAGGGATTTCGAATTTAATCTAGTCTATCCTTAATTGTTATTTATCAAGATATATATTCCGTTATTACTGAGAATTGAATCATTTTATAAAGATCCATTGTTGTTCCTGGGTATACCCATTATTACTAATTGTAACCGATATGCAGGATTAATTACAGGAAGCGCTCTGACCTGAGCACCCCCCGGGATTGGCACTTACCAAGAACAATGAATGAATTTCCAAAGCTACATCGGGCTGTATTACTAGTACGCACGTTTATTAGTACTGTTGCACGATTAACCCTTGGAAATGGGTCACATAACCCAAACTTGAACTCGGAGTGATCGAGTCTAGTTTTGAGAAGAACCTTCAGAAGGTTGGAAGGATTTTTTCCCAAAGCTTTTGATACTCGGGTTAGGTATTACTAGTAGTAGTATATTCATTTGGTCACCATTGGCACTCAGGCACTGACGTCCATGATGCTTCCAGTTTAGCAGTTACTAGTTAACCTCGGGATGGATTTGAAGCTGAGCGCGATGATAATAGGTACTACTAGTAGCAGGCAATTGTAATACGTTTATATATCTTCAAAAATCCTGCGGCTGCGGTTGGATCCACAAGGCAAATTTATATTTCCATAGTTGTTCAGCCCCTCAGGATTTAATTGCTTTCTTTGAAGTATCTCTATGTCCCGAGCTAGTATAGATCAGACTACGTCCTGCAAAAAAAAAGCATACTCTAATTATAGTATACTTAGAAGTGATTCCTCCTCTACTTCGCCTAGAGAATTGAAGGACCCACTTACTCCACACACGAACCATCCGAAGCAAAAATCAATTCTCGTAAAAAAGAAGATTGAGCAAAAAGCAACTCCGATAGGGGGAATCGAACCCCCGGCTGCCGTGTGAGAGACGGCGATGTTAGCCACTACACCATATCGGACGGGTACTGTGGAACTTATTCAGGTTTAGTGCATCACACTTCCAGTTTAGCGTACTCGGTCGCTTTGCGCTCCTGTGCGTGGTAGTATATCATCCTCGACCTCCCCCCTCCCAACCAACACTTCCACAAATTCGTTTTTCGTCCCTCCGCGCTGGTCCTTGTAGCTGAGCCATTTTTGCTATTGATCCGTGTCGCAGCGCTCCGGGGCCTCACCACCCCCTTTTCTCTAGCCTTCGTTATTGTCGGCTTCTCGGCGCTTCTCGTGACATCAATTCACCACGCTCTCGGATGGACTTCCTCTGTTGGCTTCGACAACGGCTCGCAAGATAAGCTGGGTATTTGTGACATTGGATTTTGTGCTCACCGCCAGGAATCTGGGCCGGTCGGCCGGGAGTTGACCATTGCAGATTCTGATGCCTTTGATCTGCGGTCTTTGAAGACTACTGCTTGCTACTAATCCGCAAACTACTGGAACTGATTAGGATATCTCGCTTATAGATTGCGTTAAGCCTATTGCTCACTTCCTACGCCCGGAGACCGATTCAGTATCAATTATTTCGTTGGTAGCGACTACGACCGTTTTGGACGGCCGTTTTAATTTGGCCTACTTGAGGGCTAAGCGATAGAATCGAACGTTGACCAACCATCCATGCTCCTTCACCACCAGCAATTTTTCGCGCGCTCGATTCTCAGACCACTCTGTCTTAAGGCCACTCGCCTCCGAGGCCTCTCCTGTCCCGATCCTCGTCATCACACATACCCTGGGGCCAGAACCTGTAGTGACTGCACGATTGATTAGCAAAGAGGATAAGACGGGCTTGCATCTGTCCCTAAGACGCAATTATGTCTGGGTATGGGTCGCACTCTTGGGATTGATTGGAAGATACTGGACGATAGAGCTGTGTCACAGCAATTGGTGTCTAATTTAGGGAGCTAGGGCTCTGCCTCGCTCTTCTGGGCAGCTGAATGATTGGAAGCCAGTAATGCTCGAGTTCCTCGGCTGGATATCGAGGCTTACTGCTATACACTCAGCTATCTAAATTTGGAGAAAGCGGGCGCGGACATGTATAGAATAGCGATATAAGTGGCTCTAGTCATACAGGCCCTGAGTGAGCCCTGGAGCCATTGGTAGAGATTTTTGATCTGCGGCGAAAGTGTGTTATATCTAAGATTTGGCCTGAGCTCTGTCTGCCTTATGAGAGAGCTAGGTATGCTTTTACTGTGACATCGGATCTATAAATTTAGGTAGACAGTCTACAGGTTTGCTATTTTACAAGTTCTATTAAATTTTAATTTCAATTTCCCAATTTATTTATTACTCCTTGTACTAAATCCCACTAACAACAAGCAACAAAATCATATTTCAGTATATCTGAGCACAGTGATTCCTCTAGTATGCGAATCCTATCTAGTTCGTGGCCTATACGTTTATTGTTTATTAGAGAAACTAACAAGTACCAGATTGCTTTCCCCTCGATTCAGCGACTCTGCAAGTCTGCAGTTATTTAATTAGCGAACTCGGCTTAGAAATTAATCCTATAGTTATCGATGACTCGGAACCTCTTGGCTCGTCGTTGAATCCCATCCTGATCAACTGCGAAGATTTGAGCATAGCCCTCATAGCTTGCCTGTGTGGGCTGATAGCGCTATTGATTGTCCTATTAAGATCGAAACCTATAGTAGAATCTTGAGAGAGGAATAGGTCTGGTTTGATGTGGATATATTCCAGACTGCCAAGCATAAAGCAGACATCAGGCTCATAGAGGAGATAGATTTGACTGATTTAAATCTTCCTGCCTCTGATCCCAAGGACACCGAAGTGCTCGAGCCTATCCCAGAAGACATACACTACCTTGGTACAAGCTCTCCTGCCCTCAACTTCGACAAATCCGAAGACCAGGCTGATGCTGGTTCTTCTGTCCCCAAAACCGATGACGAATGTGTCTTAACTGAGCCAGAGAATAAGGACCAGGCCGATGCTGGCCCTTCTACTCCTAAGACTGGCGACGTTGATCTTGTCTCAACCAAGCCGACAGATAGAGGCTGGCTTGATAGAAGCCTACGGCGTAAACCGGCTTTTGTCTCAAAAGAAACCCAGAAACCTTCTCTTAAACGAGGTGGACTTTGATTACTTTGACTCCTTTGCGCCTATGAGACGATCGGAGCGTATCGCTAAGAGAGTGAGAGTTTGATAATCTAGATTTAGATGATTGTATTTAGTACTTTTTCAGTAACTGGATTTACCGTTATGGGCTTTCTGCTGAAAACGCGATTTGAAGATAAAACAATAGATTGGCTATCATTGAGAAGCACTAATAATAGTACCAATGAGAGAGAATAGCCCCTAAAGAAACTTTTCCGCAAGGCGCTTTGTTTTAGTTTCTCTTGGCGACCACGATTCCCCTGCGCGACTACGATCTAACCCGGCCGGGCGGCAGCGATTCGGATTCGCAGTGAGTCTCCTCGTTTTTTGAGCCGGAGGAGCGCTGGACCGGAAGGCATATAAAGAACATTTACTAGGGAGATACGTCTGGGAGGATATAATCAACAAGTAATTCAAAATCCAGCTCAATAAAGATATTTCATCAATCTTAAGCAGGACCTACTTTCAAAATCAGAGGTTCTTTCCTGGCCAGATATTACCTTCGGGTTTATTTCATCTGGTACAGCCACACCTCTTTCCATCAAAGCTATATATATACTATTCGAATTAGCGTCCGAGATTTCAATTTTCAAAACTCCCAACCCTTTCAATTCTTCAGTTATCAGTACATTCATCACCAATTTACAAAGCTCGCTTCATCGTTTAACAAGATCCGCTACCAAAATATCACACATCCTTTCATCAAACTCAGAAGATATATTAAAGACATCAAGTAGAAACCAGAGCTTAGCATTAAACAACAATTACACTGAGGATAGCTGGTTTCTTACAATAGCCACATCCAGGCCAGAATATAGAGCTAATATACTATAAAGCCCAAAGCCCTTTTCCAGGAAAAGCTCCAAGCTATCCGGCCAAAACGCTGCCAAATCAATTAAAGGGAATTTAGATTCATCTTCTTATAATAAGATCACCAACTCAAGAGCTAGCTTTGACTCATACAGTATTACAGAATATACGTCCGAAATATTAAGTCCTTAATCCTTAATTTAGCATATATAGAGAATTGGTTAGACAATTTAGTGCATCATTAAACTTACCGTTTCTAATTCTACTGGCAAGCTGCTTTTTCTTTAGGTGGCTGGCGATTAAAGACGCACCCTTAGAGGTTATAACGCCTCTTTGTAACAATAATTACAGTATAGCTTAATACTGTAGATTAGGGTTGTAATAATTAACCCCCGTTTCTCCCGAAAATAAACCCAATAGAGTTGAGCCTTCAAACTTGGCTTTTCCCAGAAAGTAGTCTATAGGGGTAAATCCAAAGCTTTCAGCCCCGTATGAAGCATAATCTCTCAGACAAAAATTTATAAGTTAGACATAATTAGGAATAGCACCAGGAGATTATAAAAACTTCCAGTAAAGTACACAAATCTCCTGATGATATATTTAGCATTATAGATATACACAATCTATACGTTTCAGTTAAAGCTTATATAAAGAATCGAACAACCTGCCAGATCTATGTTACTTAGTCTAGCCTTCCCATCAGTATACAGCTGGTGCAGTTTAATAATTATCTTATCTACTAGGCCAGGTATACGTTCCAGCTCGAAATTTATATCTAAGCAGCCAATCCAATAGATCAATTCAAATACCAGAGTATGATAAGGAACAACAGTACAAAAAGACAAAGAACACACAAGTTTCAATCCCTACAATCCTATCAAAACTTTGAATAAGGCAGAGATATTGTATCCAAATATCTAACAGAAGATAAAAAACCACAATTTTATAGTACGATCTTTACGCACAACACAACGGTAACTATAAGAAGAGATATAATAGAGCAAGTCTTTAGGTAGCGATAAGAGAGAATCAGAACTGGATAGTTACCGTCCTAGCTAGATTAAAAATCCGCTATCCAATCAGGATTCCAAACTTACAAATCCTTCCTCAAGTTTTATATACGTAGCCATACCTTAACTGAATACTGTATTACATGAATAACAGACACTCTACATTTGAACCCTATATATAGAATTTAAAGAATTAGCCATAAGATCTGGTATATCCCAGTTTTATTTAGATCAGATACAATACTCATATAAGCATAGCGGTATTCAGTTCCAGCTAAAGACTGTCTAAGACACTGCTTAATAATACCAAAGATCTCCATCAAAATAGATAAAGAGCCTTTTTAGCCGCTTTCTTGGAGATCATTTGTATTTGATTCCTAGGTTCAACTTAAAGTTCGCCCCAGCATTTCTTGACAGCGTCTTGAAGAACATCGGTTCCGGCTTCAATGGCTTCCACTATTTGATAAAGAGTATCTGCATAGCCACGCTCAATCAGAGAAGAGGTATATTTGAGAATATTCTCTAGCAAATACATTGTATTATGCATTCGTGCGGGCTTACACGCGATACGGTTAACTTCTTCGTCAGCTCCCTCCAGGGCAGAGCAGTAGTCAATTATACCACTGCATACTGTGATTCCTATTAAAAAGACACCACAAGCACCACTAACAATAAAGAAAGGGTCAGCCTTAATAAAAAAAAGATCGGTCTTACAACAAGTTAGAACAAAAAGGGCACACACTGTATTTAAGATTAGGATCGAAGAACTTGGATTCTCAGAATAAACTTATAATCGGCGGTAGGCTGTCCCATAAGGCTAAGCTTAAAGACTAAGCTTAAAACTTAACGTAGCAGACGTGCTAGCTATCCAATAATATTGCGGTATAACTTACTGACCAATTAGATCCAAAACATACGGTTCGTATGCAGATTCCAAGAAGCAGGGCGTTGGTGCCTCCAGGCTCAGGCTAAAGTCACAGATCGCCTTCCGCTTCTGCCTCCCTCGTTACGAAGATAGCTCTCACATATATCTTTTTTTTTCATAGTCTCTGCCGAGATAATCCTAGCCGCGATGCGTACCCAACGTACCCGACCTTGCATATGCTAAGCACTCAAATTTTGTACCACCGTACCTAAATTCATTGCCAAGTGAATCCTCAAATTGCAGATCATCATATTTGAGCTTCCCATCCTCTGGCAAGTGAGCAGGAGCTTCCTCGTAGATGGCATTGCATGTAAGCTTGGATGATATCCCGTCTTCATCTTCTACGGACTGACTTCCATTCATAGCCATAGTGATTGGTAAATCGCGGCGCATGTGTGCAGCGCTATTCACGGAGGTTGGGAGATGAAGAGCATTTGCAGCAGGACCTGGGTCAATTCTCCAGCTCTGTCGAGGCCAATTCATTGGCGCGTAATACATACTGTAGAGCAAAGTGGTGGCTAGGTCAGTTTATCACACTTTTCAACAATCAATGATTTTCTTGAAGTACTCACGGATCATCATCGAGAGCTCGGAAGCCATGATCTTCCACCATTGTGTTGTGAACGTTGTTGTGGCTGTCAGTGTAGGTGTAAGAGGCGAAGCACAATGAACCTGCTGTCTGGGAATCGAAACCGAGAGCAGTGATGAACCGAGTTCCAATCATAACGCCATTTCCCCGATTACCCCCAAGGCCATTGAATGCCCTGTATAAAATTGGTCAGAAAACACATTATATCTCGAGGACTTTCACGCGTGCGCATATTGTAAGGTAATAGGATTTTGTCTTATTTGCTTCCAAAGGAATCTCGACTTACCAAGTTGCCTCCGGAGGAGGGAGACTGCATTTGTTCACTCGATACAATGAACACGGTGTCCACTGATGATATTTCCATATTCTGTAGTCGGCTCCTTGCCTCGAGTTGGCTCGGCCATTAACTAACCGACATACTTGTGGATTGTTGTTTGTGGATTCCTTGAGATCTCCCATAGGAAACTCATCAAGTTGGCATCTAGCGCCTGTGGGTCTCCGCGACATCTGAACGGCGGTACGAAATTGTGCAAGACGTTGCTTACTGGCCCATGACTCGTACATCCGACCATACGGTCTTCCGGACCCAGGTTCGAAGACGGTTTTCTGATTGAGGCGGTAGGTAATGGCCCATCGCTGATTATCGCAAACCTCGTCCCAGCCCATACCATATCTGCAGGTGTATGTCACATGGCAGTCACACGGTGCGCCCTTAGTAAATGTGTAGCTCAGTTTTGGCCACTTCGCATTTGCCAATTGGGCATTCCCGGTCCCGGTTTTCTGCTTTTTCGTCGGCGGCTGTCCATTTGGATTCCCCTGAGATGGTCGGGATGTCTTGGAGGCGAAACCAGTCGAACTCACTGCGATGCCAGAGGCAGCACACAGATAAATCTCCAATGGGATTCCCAAAAGCGAAACTCCAAAGGTCGGGCCAGCCTCAGCCATAAAGGCTGCAAGCGCAAGGCCACAAGTGGTAGCCGACAAGGCCTGTTCAGTGCCCGAGGACCGGGCAAGAAGAATATCTTTCTTCTCGCCATCCAGACTGCGCTTACTGAAAATTCCTTGTCCGTACAGAAACATGTTTCCTGTGTTAGTCCTCGAAGAAGGAACAAATCCAGAGCAGCAGTATGCCTGATAGCCACCAGTGCAGGTCAGGTCGGCTGTATTTCCATCCTCGTCCATTGTATAGGAATTGCTATTCTGTGCCACGATAATCGCGTCGGGGTCTTCACAGACAGGAGTGCATAGTAAACCCACACCACGGAACCCTTCCCATTTGCACGTTCCCATTGTCGTTTGAGGAGCGCAGCACAAAGTTTGATACTGGCCCGCGGGGCACACAGAGTTCTGCTGGACGTTCGCAACCTGCCCTCTCGCTTCTGTAATGCCGAAATATGAACTTTTGCAGCTCGCTCCACAGAAGCTCCAGTAGCAAGATGATGCGACAGCATTTTGCTCAGCGGCACTTGCATACATCTTTTTGTAGCTGGAAGCTTGGGCGGAAGTAACGCCATTGGCTTTACCGATACCCATAAGGTCGCTCATAGCATCTCCTTCATTGTTGTCTATGTCCATTGCCCAAATCATAATGCCACCGAGGCAAAGCTTATTTGCAGCCCTTATCTTTTGCATCATGGTCACACCATCATCGAAGCTCACCCACTGGTCGCTGTCCCAAGTGATCCATTTCACCGCTGCCGTAGAGTCGTACGGGCAACATGACATGTGTTGGATCGCAGTTTGGTGACTGTTGCTCTGTGGCTGGATATTGTGGCAGTTCAAGTGATTACTGCTCCGGTGCAAACTGCTTTAGTGGCTCATGTGTCTCCTGAATCTAGCACAACAAACTTTCTAATGGAAATTCCGATGCTGCTTTTCAAGCTGCAGACACTATAACATAAGAGATAGGAACAGGGGTTAAGACGAGAATCATCCGCTCTGACTGCCAGTGGACATAGATACTGTATTTTTTTGGCGTATAGTTATCCCTTCGATGTTTGCTTTTAGGTTATTTCTGGATCTTGAATCCAAGATATATTGATCAAAACACTGAGTAATATGTAATGTGCCGTCAATATCTGGTAATATCATACTTTCCACATTAACTTCAAGTTCATATAATAACAGATAAATCACCAGCTTGGTGCAATAAAATAGTCTCTCCAGGCACCCTTATCCGCATCCCCGAATTTCTCAACGCCTCCCTCCACGCCATATTCACCCACTGTCCATACACCACTTTCAACCAGCTCTGTCCACCGTTCAAACAGTCTCTCCATTCTCTGCGATCGCCACTCGCCGCCGAACGGATGAAACCGACCATGCTGGAAGAGTTCCGTGAATGAATCCCGAGGAACTGGTCTCCCATCACTCATCCTAGCCCCCTCCTCATCTCTCCAAATGCCAGGACGAAGTGCAAATGGGAGCACGAGTCGAAAACCCGCCTCCTCCGTGTTATAAGCTGCCCGGCGCACAGGCTCACTATAGAGCCCGGTGGGAACAGGATCACTATTGTCCATGCTTGTACCCCCATGCGCGATGGAGAATATGCTAGAGATCTCAGAGTTGAGATCCACTAGCTGGTTTGAAGCTGCAAATAGTAAGACTCCGGGAATACTATCCTCTTCATGATATATGCCGGTAAACCGCTGTCGTCCAGCAAAAGCCTCTTTGTCATGCGGCACCTCGAGCCCAGGTGCAATGAATTTGAAACGTGGAGTCTTAACTTGTGATAAGAGTGAGCGAATGAAGCATTTTTCCGGCACAGCAGCTGCATCCAGCTCTGCACTGGTAAATAGTGGTCCAGATATGGACAGAAGTGAGCTAGGAGGCATTCGAGATTCCACCGCAGCTGAGTAGCGCTCTATCGCGACAATAGTGCTTTGAATCTGGGCATCGCAGTAAGGGAGCCACGACCACAGATATGGCTGCGATCTATTCGTCGGGGGGTCACCGGAAGGGAGACTTTCAGGAAGCCCAGGAACAGCCCTACCGATACGAGTCATGTAGATCCATTGAGTGAGGATCGTCTCTAGGGGGAACCACATTTCCATGTGTTCTTCAACAGGCTCTACACTGTCCATATTGTCTATAGTCGTTGGGAATGAGGCTTGATTGAGTAGCTGATCATAAACAACACCGAGACTATGCCCGCCCAGGTCCGAAATAAGGTCGTAAATCACAACAAATCGCTCGAAATCCTCCCATTCATTTTCATCCACAATGAAGAATTCGTCGGCAAGCATCATCGCAAGACCGTTAACCCAGTAGAAAAAGTCCGAAGGGTCATAGACCAAATCCAGAAACTTGTTAAGCGGTATATCAAGACGCTCCCGAATAGTTTCCACCTCATCGTTTCCTTCAGAGAATAAATGCTTTTCGGCAGCTAAGGCATCAAGGTCGGGCGTCACTTTTCCGTTGCGGGCCATCCAGCCAAGTGCAGCCAGGTAGTTGTGTAGTCTGGCGCAGCGCTCATAGTCTAAAGTGCCATTATTACGGGCCGGGTTTTCATCAGACACTAGAGCGTCTTCAATATCGAGAATATTGTGTGCGGTGGTGCTCATTGTCACGGTGATAACAAAAGATAGGTTGGTCAGCGGAAGAAAATACCCCACTGAGTGAACAATTTGGATAAGACTCTGTTTCCTTTGAGGCTTAGCGTGGTTCTTGCTGAGATCTGAAGCCTCAGGCTCACTAGGCCATGAGCTTAGTTATCCCGCGCACCTAACTAACGTAATTCCCGGCCGTCCCGATCACCCAACCCCATTATAAAATTTCCAAATCAATTATCACAACCAACACCCATTAATTCAACTAGCTATAGCGAGTTTTACATGAATTTATCCTGTGGCCAATTTCCCTACACCCACTACACCTAGGCGGAACTCTCTTCGCTGGTCGGTCTGCCTGAGTAGGCAATTCGCCCTGTGTATGGGAATCAATACTAGGTGCTCCTGCTAGCAAATCTAGCTACGCAACTAGCTGTAGGCCTTCTTCGATAGTTAATCCTTCTTCATAGGGTATCTGCCTAGTTGACCATTTGCGTTTCTTTACCACTTTCTCATTCACTACACAGAGCTGCGCTTTGTTGCACTAATAGTATAGTGTTGTATAGCGCTAGACAGTGGCCTTTAATAATCTAGTCTAGCATAGTTTTTGATGGGCTTAGAGGGCTTTTTGACCGTTGTTTAAGTAGATCTTTAAGCATTAAGGCTTGCTTCTGTAGCTAAATCACAGTTCTAGGTATTTTTGGTATGGACTGCCCAGGTGGCTAGATCTGCTAATTTAGCCGGCAGTTTAGTGGTGTAGGCGTTCGTAGGCGTTCGTAGAGATATATTAAGCTTTAAAAGCTCTCTTTCTGCATTGACTGGCACTAGACTACTAGCCATAAAGCTATTCTGAATAATAGCTGGCTATTAGAAGGTCTCTTATCGTATACGTTGGTAGTCATCCAAGAAGTCAAACTTATCGATATGGTTATATCCTCTTTGTACAAGATCACTTATAGAGCGACCGTACGTACGCTTATGCACTGTAAGGAACTCAGATGACAAGCATGTAGTATTAGACGAAAGTAACAAAACTGAAGAAGGAAGAAAAGAGAGGAAGCTATCTACATGGTACATGAAGGAATAGGCAACTGTGGGTCACGTGGTGCACGTGACGGGAGTGAGGATAGGCATATCGTTACATGCACTACAAAGCACCCAACATCAAGTAGTTATAGTAGATGTAATAAATATAAAGGCATACAGAGAGGAATAATATCGTTTTATACACAGATTTGGTCGAATTAAGGTATAAGGTAGCTACTATAGCCATCAAGAATCAATAGCCAAAACCGACCACAAACACGTAAGTTTGTTAATTGTAACGATATCATGTGTCTCCGATCACGTGACCCACAGTAGTTGCCTATTCATCTGTATCTAGTACTGAGAGCTCTCTCTTTCTTTCTTTCTTTTCTTCAGCTTTATTACTTTCGTCTAATACTACATATTCATTTCGAATATTTCGGGATCTTTACATTAATAGGATAAAGAGCTTTTATAGCCAATATAGGCCGATCTCCTCGGTAGTCCAGCTATTACCTAAGACCTCAAACCGCCAGTCTCTTGGTAGGTTATCAAACTAACCCACAATAGCAACCTTACCCTTAAAGATCATATACGGCGGTAGCAAATAGCCATCTGCACAGATTGTTTCAATAGCAGTAACCCATTCACGATTTCCTGGCTGTAGGATAGATCGCCAACCATAGTATTCTGCTCGTATAACTACCTTCTGGGCTGAAATAAGACCCATTACAAATCCCGTCTTATCGAAGTTATAGATATCCTCTGCTTATATACCATTCTCGTCGATACTACACTGTACGGTTATAAACCATTCGCAGAGTGATTTTGTGTCTTTATTTAATACACGCTGGTAGTCATAGCGTTTTGAGAAACGTATTTGAAGCTCATCACACCGTTGAACGAAGGTTGATGGCTAATTTTTACCAACAGTAGGCGGGGTTGGCTACCGCACACAGCCAGTAGAATATTAGCCATCTCGCGTACAGTAGACGGCCTAGGCGCTGCTCCACGTAAACCCATAGAGATAATCCATTCAGTAAGCGAGTCCTCTTCTAGTTGGGTCAGTTTATGACCAGTTCGGCGTTTATAGATGCATAAGGTTAGGCCATTAGCGCGTCCATTCAGTATAGTATAGGGTATATCCTATAGTTTAGCCGCCGCACGCAGAGATTTTATACGGCCATTTTCAATATCAGAAAGGGCTAATAAGACTCTGTCCTCTTGATTGGCTAATCTTTGCGAGGATTTAGTGCGAATTGGTGGCATGGTAGGTAGTTGAAGTTGGTGTGTAGGTAGGAAGACGCGATTTTGGATGGGGTGATCGGGACGGCCGGGAATTACGTTAGTTACTTAGCGCGCTTAACTGGCACACCCTTCGAAGTTACTCAATAGGATCCGAGCCCATATAAGGCTTTGCATAAATGACGGTACGATTGCGAGTCGATACTTAAGGTCTGGTTGTATGATTCCGCGATACGGAATACAATAAGGTACGTTCACCAACTGACTAACCCTAAAATACCGTGACCAGTTAGCTACGCGTAACACTTGAGTCGATAGAAATTTCAGTTAGGCTTAAATACTATATTATATCAATCAATTAAATTCTTCTTTTACTATTCAAGTCTTCTATTTTATGAATAAATCGATTGATAGTGAGCGATCAGTCACCTCACGAACCTACATCCTCTAAAAACGTGTCATAGTGAGAAACCCTGACTTATAATTCAAGTTGTGGCTTTTGTGATACCAGTGAAAATACCCTTCAATGACTCATAACGTAAGATTCTCCTGCTTTAGCCAGTGGCTATAGTCTGGCGGGCTGAGAATTTTTGTAAACCTATCACTGATTTGGTCAATAGTGTTTTTGGTACAGGGGAAGCACTTAGTTTATCCTTCGAAAGGATCCTTCAGCTTCCCGTATTTTCTCTCTTGTTCTTTTCGCAAGATCCGCGATGACTTCGGCGTCGGGTTCTTGAATGAAAGAATTCCAGTCAAAAGAAGACATATTATGATTGATAAAGGCTTCGGGTACAAACGGTAGGATAGATAAATCAAAAGACGAAGTAGATCGCAAAGAGAGGCAGATATTGGAGGTCTTCTTATATGCCCCATTTGCACTCATGATAGAAGCGCCGTTCTATAGATCTGGCGCCCAGCCAATAAGAAATTGTGTCCATCTCATCTAATCCAACTTGGGCTTAGCGTCAGCCATATCGTCGAGGATAAAAATATGTCTGCGTGGAAACACCATGGTTTTCTGTCCAAAAGTCCACGGCATATCGTGGAATTTCTACTGGCACCCCCATTTACACCATATCGGATTAATTGTTGAAGATGAGAGCCGAGTTTGGCTCTATCAGCTTGGGTTAGTACCCGGTGTACCTTTCTGATTATGCAAGAACTTTGGAGACATGAGACCGATAATTGAAGATACAATCTGGATTCATACTAGTGATTGAAAAAGGAATCGAGTTGTATTGTTAGTAGAAAATGGTAGTAGAAGATGATCGAATAACTGGGACTGTGCAGGTTCCATCACGGTTTCCGACCAATGACGGTATATCGAGTGAAGGCCAAGTATGATCCATCACGGGTCTCCCTTGCAGCCTGATGGAGCAATACCTTCAGCAACTCGACTCCATTTTTATCGCTCTCCTTATTTCTGGCAAGGAATTCCGTGGCCAGTAAGCCGCATTCATGAAATGCCAACGCCAGATGTGGCGGGCAGTTCTTTTTATCGCATTGGACTTCGCTAAACTCCTTTTTGGTAAGCAAGACTGGAAAATTGGGAACCCAAGCCGTGCGAAGTCTATCATCATTACCTTGGAATAGTTTCATCAATTTGAGCTGCGTGTCTGCTTGGATTTCTGGCCGAATCTTTTCCAGTCGGATCGAGGAGGCGTCGATGTCTGTCCATTGTAGATACCCACCTGGTTCTTTTTATGTGAGATTAGATCAGGAATAATCGGAAGCAAAGAAAATCTTCAACATACTGAGAAGCTTTTCCATGTTGTCAACGACACTTTCGAGATGAGGCTCTTGAAGGACAAATGCGAAAAATCGGACATGAACTATATCATAGTTGCCAGCCAAATGCTCCGGTACGTCATACTTGATGTGCCACAGATGTAAATTGACATTTTGAGGAAGCATCTCAGACAGTGGTGCGGCATCGAGCGAGATATCAAGTCCATCTAGGCGGGCTGAGCTCGGAAGTTTGCCAGCGACACCCGTGCGCCATATTCTACAGACCATTAACAGACTTGCCGGCGATCGGTAATATGACTATCTTAGCCTGTGCCAGTTTCCACGTCTGCGATAATCGAATTTAATGTTTCAGTTGGGATAGATGGATGAATATGATATCCAAAGAGCTGCACAAAGAGGTAGTGCTGTAAATTGACGCTGTGGATTCTTTTCAGCACTCATACAGGATTATGTCAAGTTGGACGAGGTACCGATTGTTATCTAGATAGTCTCTAGTAAAGACGTAGCTCGTGGAAGATGCCATTGCCCCCCCCCCCTTTTATTATTACAAATTTCACAAAGGACTAGCTTTGCACAGAGTAAAGGACGATTTATCGGATGTTCTGTTCTGGGAGAGTAGTCTCCAATGCGATAAATACAGACTCAAAAAACGAACTGCAAGCAGGAGAAGGGAGAACAAGGCATTATTTATGGCCCCGGGTTCGGGGTGTCTGGAAGTCAGAATGTTACGTCATGTTCCCACACTAATAATCATTCAATATGCTCTACGCCGCAAAGATGCATGTTCGTGAACCTATGTACTTGAGATTCGGCACGCGTGATTGGTCCTTCAAGATGGGGGCTAATCCCCATCATGGCTTGGCCTGCTAGCTACATCTTAATTACCAAATCTAGTTACTCTATTGCCGATTCCCGCTCCACTCTGACTTCAAGTTACATGTCAGAGAGAAAGATGAAAGTGAAGAAAGAAGGGAGAAGGGATCGGAGCTTAGTGGAAAGAGAGGTTTGCTAGAAGGAGCATCCTTTTTGGTAACCGGACCTTCTCTACTTGGATCATGGGAATACCACCTTCCTACCCTGAATT
This sequence comes from Penicillium pancosmium, assembly GCA_031761475.1. NCBI lineage: Eukaryota > Fungi > Ascomycota > Eurotiomycetes > Eurotiales > Aspergillaceae > Penicillium > Penicillium pancosmium. The sequence continues at coordinate 4,994 of JAVMSB010000175.1, read as the reverse complement.
AGTAGCTTGCGTCCCCGGTCGCACTTCCTGTTTCTCTCTGGTAGCCTGGAGCGCTATGTTTGTTCTTTAAGCGCGCTTTTTTGGAACCTGAACGATCGGACAGATTAGCTTGGAATTATGGAAATTATCTTAGCAACCTCAAAATGCCAAACCCAATTCATTAATTAATACAATTTTAGTATATTAGGGCCCAGGAAGAGAAAAAAAGAGTGGGAACAAAAATCATGAGATAGTAGTAGCGGCCTGAAGCCTGAAACGAATCAAGATGAACAAACAAAATCAAGAAATAAAACAGCATGATTGATAAAGGTGCGGATAATGAAGCGAAACGGGAGGAAGTTTTGAGGAATTTTCTCCGCCAATCAAAATTATGGTAAGGGGTGAATTCTTCTCATATTCTCCTGCCACTCCTGATCTTCATATAGGCCAAGACTCCACCCCCGACATATATGGTAATGATTGTGGCCTGTGGAATGAATCCCATGATAAAGTATATCACCCAGCTGCCCGTCATGATATTAAATCTGGTAGTGTGCCCAGTATGACCTGAGGTGTCAAGATTTGCTGCATTCAGAAGAGAATACAAAATTCGTAGAAATAGAAGCGGTAGGATGATCGGCATCCCAGTGATAATATAGTATGAGACTGTCGTCAATGACTTTCGGTGCTTCCATAACCTCATCACACCGAACACGATGGCTGCGAATGCTATGAGGAACATCGCAGCTGAAACCTTTGAAAGTGTTGCACCACGGTCATACTTGTCGGGATTAATGGTCCCAGTTGAGCTATCAGGCATACGGTCAATACCACCAATAATCCCCATTACTAGGCCAACTATAATGACAGGGTGAACAAGACGGAGTATAAGTGATGAAATACTCGAGCCATTCGAGGGAGCAAGCGGAGAGTATGCAGGGCCTGCCTTTCCGTCCTCTGTTGTTGAAGAAATGTTGATGAACGAGAGCGTAGCTGACATGAGAGGACCCAAAGCAATTTGATACAAAATCTGGGCCGCTATCTGAATGCCCGAAGATGCTGGTGAATTTCGAGAGATGTATATTAGGAGGGCAGGACCGGCAATTTTTGCTATTGATGGTAAGTATTTGCAAAACATGGTATTAGGGATGATGTGCCAGATTCTTACCAGTCGTGAATGCATGGAGGTAAAGCCATGCAGTTTGTCTCTTGAAGAGATAATAAACTGTACAAAAAGTCACAGGGCCCAAGATACCCACATAGAGAGCAAGCTCTATACAGGCAAGAATTTCGTGCGGCTGCATGGCGAGATCGGTATTTGTTGTTCGTATCTGGTACTGCCAGTGCTTTAGTTATCGGATCTCAATGTAAAGATTTGGCTCCAACTTGAAAAACTTATGACTATATATACTCTCTAGAAATTACTTGAACTTAAGCCTTTTGGGTAACTGCTGGTAGATGCTAAGCATTCCAATGGCTTAGTCTTTCTTGGCGGTCGGATCTCCGCTGCCCCACATATTCCTACGGCCGGAGCGCCTACGGCCGTAAGCTCAGCCCCGACCATTTGCCTATCATGCTCACTCAAAATTCGAAATCTTAATCAAGCCAAGAACTCGGACTTGTTTGAGTTGAATTATATTTAGGCTTTATAACTTGGATTAAAGGGTACAATCCTCTAGTCTTTTAGTCTTCGGGGTTTGATTTGGCGATATGGTTCAAAAAGGACAAAAGGACTTTGTTGACTTGGAAATAATTTCAAGAGTTTGATAGACCCCTATGACTTGTATGAAGCTACTTGGAGTTTACAAGTAGGGTTCGCTTTGATTTTGAATTATGACCACACCTGAGATGATTGCATAAAAAAAACACCTCCGAAGTATACAACCCATAGTTAACTACTAGACCCCTTTCAAGCTGGCAGATAACCATGAAGAGCGAGCTCGAAGTAGAGATATAATGATACGGACTTGATTCTCAGAAGAATTATATATAAAATATACTGAAGCCTTACAAAAAATAGAGACCCAAAACGACATGAAAATAAAGAACAGGTTGAACCCTTGCATGGCTCCAACGACTAGCCGAGTCTTTCGATCTTTCTTTCTAACCTTTCGCGGCGACGGTCACGCGCGGATCCATGACCTCCATGACCTCCATGGTGCCCTTTGACAACATTGCTAGCCATGTTTGCGACGACTGCTCCCGCCAAAGCACCACCAATTGTTCCTAGGGTACCGTGGTCGGTCTTTTTCCCAACTTTGTGCCCAAGAAAAGCGCCCTGTGAAAGAGAACAAAAGTCAGAATTTTTTTTTCAAGATTCCAAAGCTGGTCTATACATACTCCCGCGCCTCCAACTACTGTTGCACCGAGACCCTTTTCCTGACCGGAAGTTCCGTTATTTTGTTCGGTTGAATCGAAGTTTTCCCATTGGCGTTGTTGATCAAATGTCATATTTTGGTGGCTTGAAACAGTTCCCAAAGGCTCCCCCTTTTGTAATGAGAAATACAGTCAGTATTGAGCTGCTAAGACGAGTTTGTGATTATCTTACTTGGCTAGAAGAGAAATCTGTGTTTGTTAGGTAATGAGGTTGTTGAGATCCATTCACTTGAAATGTATGCTCAGGTACACTATTTCCGTAATATTCACGGTTCGACATTTTGTTTCAAATGATAATCGGTGGTCGAGATGGCCGAGCTTTCTTTCAGAAAAAGATAATTGAAAAAGAAATGAGAATTACTGTGTTCGAATGAGATTGATCTCAAATTTGCGAGGCCCATATATCAAGAGCAAATTCATATGCTTATTTATAACATCAGGATTTTCAAGTATTCTTAAACTTTCGGCCGTATGGAAACGTATGTCAACGCATCAAGACGGGAGCGAAGCCAAGGCGGTTGTCGAACTTCCAAGACGAGACTTACGGCCGTAAGGTCCTGATGTCTTGGCACTCCGGTCATCACGACCGTCTCCGACAACTACGCGGGAGACCAGTAACGAATAGAACCACGAATAGAACAATAGGCTGAAATTGTATATTTACGAGTACCCCATTTCTTAGACTATAACCACCCTGGGGCTTTGCTGATATATACTCCACAGTAAGCAACCTTCTCAGGGGATGAGATCTACGGCCGGTAGGACGCCCCCGGCACTTCTAAACACAAGTTGATAGGTCACTAGTTTAAATAAGATAATAAGGTGTAAATTTAGATGGACCCTCCAGGGCTGACGAGCGCCCTGAGCCCAGAGTTCTCAGCTGAAGTCAGAAAAATCTTGGAACTTCATAGCACCGTGACTCCCAGTTGCGGGTCTAGTCCAGACCTAGTGTTAGGTATAAATGTGGCTAACCCCATGATTTTATCTGCACAATGACAGATCAGCACTCTCAAACTCTACCCATCCACGCTCATTTAACTCTCAGTTTATCGTTTTATCTTTGCATATTTCAAGATATGATCGCGAGCAGAACACCCCCTTCTGAGTGCACGGAGGTCACTCCTGACTGCCCAGTGGAGGGAACTATCTACGGCTATGCGCCCAATGCCGTGGCAAGCTATGCTTTTTGCATCATATTTGCAATTTGCGCCTTGGTACAGGTGATTCAAATGTTGAAATGGCGCACCTGGTCCTTTGGTGTGGCCATGTTTCTTGGAGCTATCTCTGAGGTCGCCGGTAAGCGAATTCCAAGTATCCGCGGGCCCCCTGGTAGATTTTAAGGGTGACACTAATGTTCTTCATAGGATATGTTGGTCGCATACTTTTGCACAATAACGCCTACTCCTCCACGGGATTTGAGACACAGATCTGCACTCTCACCATGGCCCCCGCTTTTTGGTCGGCTGCTATTTACTTGACCTTGAAGCACGAGGTGGACATTCTGGGCCCTAAGTTCTCCATTCTGAGGGCTAAATGGTATCCCTTTATTTTTGTGACGTGTGATTTAATCTCACTCTCATTGCAAGGTGCTGGTGGCGGACTCGCCGCTACAGCAACCACCACTCAGGGTAGCGCAGTTGGAAGCGATGTCATGCTAGCTGGAATTGTCTGGCAAGTTGCTACCTTGACAGTGTTTGGCATTCTCTCTGTCCAGTTTCTCCTCCGAGTTAAGGAAGCACCCAAGTATCAATTGTCTGTGGATGCTCAGAAGTTGTGGAAAAGCCGCAAATTCTGGTTTTTCTGTTGGGGTATCGTTGTCGCGTTTACTACCACCTATATCCGTTGTGTCTACCGGTGAGTTTCCTATCAAAGAGGAACGACAAAAAGCTTACTAGGAAGCTAACCACTTATCCTTCTTTTGAAGTATTGCTGAAATGGCTGGTGGTTGGAGAAATTCTATCATGCAAGATGAGACCGGCTTCATTGTTTGCGAGTCGATGTGAGTTGCTCATCCAAACCTTTCCCCGAAATAGTTACACGTGAGGTGAAACTGGCAGATTATGCTGATCAATTATGTGTACTTTAGAATGTGTGCTTTGTCTGTGGTAGCTCTTTGCATCGCGCATCCTGGATTTTGCTTTGAACAGATGCGTGGAAAATATACGAAAGTAGTTGCTGAGAACACGAAGCTACTAGAGGAAAAGACCGAGTACAACAATGCGGTGTGATAGCTGGACGCTAGGAACTTTTTTTTGCTTGGAAATCTTTCTTCTGTGCACTAGAGTGCAAGTTTTTGATTTATTTTGATGCTCATAGACCTGTTCGAGGCTTCATCTTACGATTTACGCATTTTATTTCGTCATTATTTCAAGTATTTAATTCCTGTCGTTGTTACAAAATCCGATTTTGTTTAATTGATTGGATCCTCTGCACCCACAAAAACGCTTCATTTCCCGAAGAAGATAATATCTGGGTGGTCTACAATTGTTATTGAGCATTTGCGACGCATATTTAAAAGCATGCCGATATTATTTATTGAGGCATCTTCCTTGATCAATATTGGAATTGAGTAGATAAACCTGTCTCCCAAGTCCGCCTCATTAATACCAAATGGGTTTGTTTGACTTCCTATATCGCCC
>JAVMSB010000174.1:0-65297 GCA_031761475.1 Penicillium pancosmium | reverse complement strand
CCCCCCCCCCAGGTCTTGCTGTACAGATGTTATATGTAGCCTCAGGTGTGGGATGAATAAATCAACTACAACTCAGCTTGAATGGCTGGATTGACCTAATGATAATCACTAGTAGTAGCACATTGTTGAACATGATCAAGGAGTTTTCTCCAGCACAGACTTCTAACTCCATGCGTATATACAACATGCTTATGCGAACTATGAGCTTATCGTTGATATGATGGGTCTCTGTCACTGGTTGGCGTACATAAATTTCGGAACAGTTTTCCATGTTTGATGATTTGCGTTGATATGAAACAACATGAAGTCTTATGGGTAGATATTGGGCCTCACTATGACAGACCATGTTGTACATTCTGAACTGGTTATACGAAGGATGTCCCCGCCGACCCTTCATTTCAAGATCTGACAATATGAGCACCAAACAGCTTTTTAGGATAGAAAGATGACTATATTAGCTGTACTGTTTTACTAATATTTAAGATTAATATTAGTTACTATAGTAACGACTGTAGGTAGCCCAGGGTAGGGCCCGGCTAGGCCCATATAACGTTGTTAGACTTGTTGCCCTAATTACATAATAATTTTGCTGATATAATGAGTGTGGGAATGCTCAAGTACTCACAGAGATCAAGCTACGACGTAGCGCAGCAGGCAAAGGAAGTAGTATCGATTCGACGAAAGTAATAGCTTGAGGAGAAGAAGAAGGAAGAAGTTGAGATGAACTTAGATACACATGTACGCAGTGGAACCCTAAATTGATGCCGCGGGCGTAAGGCATCCACGAATGGTAACAACACCAGTTCGTACAATAAGGAGATAGTATGGCAAGACATGGTGGCCTTAGAGCCACCCCACAGCTAGTACAGAATGAGCAGGCCGCCTGATAGGAGGGTTAGGAATCAACCCAGAGCACCTGCATGGCACGCTAAACGTAGAACTCGCTGACCTTAGTCAAGTGTAACGAACTGGTGTTGTTACCATTCGTGGATGCCTCATGCCTACAGCACCACTCTAGGTATCCACGCCTACATCTATGTATCTAGCCTTCTATCTTAGCTTCCTTCTTACTCTCCTTAAGCTATTACTTTCGTCGAACTGCTACTGTTTTATTGCTTCGTATACGACGCTGTGCATTGATCTGTGAGCATCTGAGAATCCTCACAGTCAAAGTATACTTATAATATATTTAATGAAAGACAAAGTAGAATATTGCTCTTGTAGGCTGGGCTGATGATATCCCGTCGAAAACGCCCTGAGAAGATGTTTGAATTGCCGCAAGGGCGAGAATTTCTATTAAATATTGTTTCCCCAACTGCCAATTTTTAGAACGGACTATATCACAGGGTACTACCGCTTTCAAGTCGGCGACCGATATATGAATATCCGAAAAGAACATACTCGCCAGACTCGTCAGGCTGATACAAGTCAAGATAATGGGCAAAGACAAGGCTCAGCTATTCTCACACCTTCTCCATCTGCTAAATGAGCGGCCCATTTACTAGGGGCTGGAAACTAAGGTGAGCTACTCATGGTGGCATGATGTAAGGTTTTGCACCCAGCCGATGTTTGATTGGATGGGCTACAGCCGGAGTATTTCTCAATGCTCCCGCCGAGAGAATTATCGACATCTGATTCCTTTTGTTTTAGTGCTCCATCTATGCTTATATCTTAAAATGTCCTATTAGGGTATCGCTGGAATGCAGGGTGGGAATTTATGGTGGGAATGCAGGGTCGAAAGCCTGGGTCGAAATGCAGACATCAACCTATTCCCGCCTGAGGGGTGGTAGCAACTTAAACTTGGAAGCCTGAACTACATACAACATCTATCCTGAATTTTAGTGAAGTGTCTCTTTACAATTAACCCAATATAACGCATTCGTTGCCCCAAATCTTGTTGATAGCTATGCGTTCCCTTTTCACTGTTCTGTGCACTTGTTTCTTCATCTACCTGTCTTCTGCAGCTACTATCAAGTATGACTGGCATATAAGCTGGATCACTGCCAACCCTGACGGACTACAACCACGGTCAGTACTCGCAGCAACTGAGAAAACTGGAAAATTCTAACTATTGATAGTCCTGTCATTGCTATTAACGGAAACTGGCCCTCTCCTGCCCTCAGGGGAAAGGTCAACGATACACTCGAAGTAACCGTTCATAATGAACTTGGAACTCTTTTCCTACAGCAGCTAGCTCACGCTATCTGTTAAAGCAACATACCTTGCGGTAGATGACTGACTCATTACGAAATTAGGGAATGGATGTTATCTTTGTCGAAGATCCATTGGCGATTCAAAACGCGCAGCCAAATATCCCGATCTCAATGAAGGAAATTTGCAAGAAGCAAAACATACCACTCAAAGGCAATGCGGCTGGGAATTTTCCGGACTTTCTGAATCTCACAGGAGAGATAGATATAGCTCCGATGGAATGCGGGTATGTCTTATATTCCTCTAGGATCGAAATTACTATATCAAGAAAAGCTGATAATCATTTAGAGCTGCGTATCCTCCATGTATGGGTGAATCATGAACGTGAATCAGAGTTTGGTATGGTAGCTTTTGAGGAGATAGCATAATAGTTAGTCTTGGCTTAATAAATTGTTAATCTGCACATCCATAAGTTGGTATTTGTACCGCTGCCTCTGTATTAACAGAGTCCAAACCCAGATATGTTGTTCGCGCAGACCTATCTATCATCTTTACTCCTATGAAGCCCAACGAGAGTAGCCCTGGCGAAGATCCACTCTCTGTTGATGAGGCTCTTAATGAGCGCGTGGAAGGGCTTGTCACATATTCCTAGAACGGCTTCCCAGTCAGGGAGTTTCCCGGTTGTGCCTTGCTCGGCTAGAATTCCAACGTCGCGCGCGATACCGAGATCAACGGCCACGCCCCTAAAGCCTTCGCTGCGACGGTGGCGGGCAAGCATGTCTTGGAACGTGTTGGCGGCGGCATATTGAGTCTAGCCTGGATAGCGGAAGATGCCGGAGATGGAGGAGCAGATGGTGAATAAATTCAGCGGGCGCGCGGGCGAGAAGTAGTCCTGCAGACTTAGTGTGCCTTGAGTATTGGGATGCATGGGTTGCGTCTAATCCGTGTAAGATACTTTCTCGAAGAGAATGTCACGCAGCATCATGGCTATCTGGACCGCGCCCACGATGGGTGGGAGGTCGGTGGCACATTCTTACATGGCGGAGAGGAAGATAGATCCATCTGCTACGTCAGCGCGGTAAACTTTGACAACGGCGCCGAAAGTGGTGAGGTCCTGGACTGTGGCTATCGCGTCTGGACTGGAATCGCCAGAGCGGGATATACATCCCGTTCCAAAAGTTCTTACCCACCCAACTTATCCATACCAAAACCTAATAGTTTTAACCCCACAAAAATCAATAAATTTATATAGTACAGTCAACTCTCGTGGGCCGCACACCCTCTGAGGCTTGAATTTTATCTTGCACACACCCAATGTGTGCAGCTCGTGAGATGACGATATTATGATTATATAATATACATGAAGCTTTTCCTATTTAGGTTTAAATCCCATCTCTATCAATGTCTTCTGTCTCTTCCCATCTACCTCAAGCTTCTTGAAAGCTTTGGTTAAAGCCTTAATTGACAATATATTCTCCTCTGTGTACCCCTCTCTATATACAGCCTAGAGTGATAGATCTGATAGATATCGTAGAATTACTGTATTAGATGAAATCTCTGGTCTTGGCCCAAAAATATATTCCTTATCAGGAGCAGGAAGATCATCGTTGATATCCTCGCTACTAAAGTTAAGAATGATGTCGTCTAATTTAAAACCCTAAAATTTTGACACACTGGGCTGTATTCTCTTGTTCGTATACGTACGAAGCATAACTTGTTCCGTCATGAATGAATGCAGACCTGATAGGTATTTGTTAGGAGATTAAACTATATAATATGCCAAACAAGGTAAAGAGGAGAATCGCAATAACGAAACTGATATTTGATGACTTACACGGCAGTACTAGTACTAATCCTCATTATGACCCTGCCCGTTCTCCGACAGTCTATACGTGGCTAGAAAGGGCTCGCTAGACCACGACAGAGAAGCTCACTTTCATCTCCTTCGTAAACGGCCATTTTGTTTGCACTGTTGTCAACAGGTGTCTCATTCGTAGTTGTTGGGACAGCCGAGACTAGCCGACCAACAATAAGGAAAGAACAAAGATGGTTGAGAACCTTCATTGTACAGTAATGACTCGAGGAACCTTGAAGTGTCTTGCAATGCTTGACGTTGTTCCTACTTCAATCAGACTGGAACTTTCCCTCTTATTATACATCTTCCAAGGTCTGTAATTCAACAATTCGCTTATAATTACCTTGAAAGCCATTGTATTTAGCCACAGGCGAATGTATGAGACGGAGCCAAGGTCCAGTATCGTGTCTTAAAATGCCTCATCAAGAGGTGTGCGGAGCAAATTTTTTCCCATGCGTCTCCAACATACGATTTTTCGTCTATATATGGTCTAACTACTGTAGACAGTCTCCTTTAATGACGCCTCGCGGCCGCAAACTAACCACAAATAGAACTACAAACAACAGAATTGCGATATCTGGTGCTAAGCTGCTAAAAGAGGTTTAGAATTCGCCCCATAGTAGGATTTTGTAGAGCCGTAGAGACACCAAGAGCTGCGCCAAAGCCGTAGGAATCAACAAGGTCTAGGATACTACTATTTAGCCGCAAGCGAAGTAGTTGTCCCAGGGACTCCTGATGTGGGTATCTCGATGGCTGGGTAGACACGAACAAGCGATAACTCACTTATAAATCAATACAGTACTTGCCTGTGAATTTCGATATATCCGAGCCAAACGAAAAGCTCAATGATTATTTTGCATTTTGTATAAATTATGGCAGACCTTAGACTACTATACCTAGGTATATCTCACCCACGCATGGGCCGCCTGAGATGGGGTTCACTCCAATGAGGCCGAAGCGTCCACTGGTGTAGCGAAGTATCTTTGCTCGCTCTTTCAGGTAGTGACACCATTTGCCAATGGCCAGAAGCTGGCTGTGACATCTCGCAAGTGCATTTGCCCCAAGGTACCCAAGGTCCCACAGCAGACCCTGCAAGGATCCTGATAACTAACGGCTCACGTGATGAAGGTACCGACGAGTTCCGTTTTCTCTAAAGAATTAGAGTGCCGACTAGTGTGAGATGAAATCGAGAGAGGTAGATAATCAGCAAAAGTGTTATTTTCTATATAGTGAATGGATGTTGAAAGAATAGCAACATTGTGGGGTCATGTTATTAGAGTCAGAGGGATTTATCAGGTTATAACTATATCACACTATAAAAACAAGAATATTAGCGCCAAATGAAGGATACTTCTAATTTGTCCCTGCGGATTCGTTTGTATTATTTCTTAGCTAGCATTCGACCAAAGTAGCGGGCCTGCGATTTTATGAAACGAGAACCAGTAGCAGGAAAATACTTATACTGGAATAGCAAGGAGGGAGAATTAGTTAAGCTCTACCTGAATAAATTGGCACCTTATAGATCCGAGACTGCGAAGGTAGTACCCAGTAAACTATAAGAGGGATTCTATGTCTAAGGGATAATCGAAACTCTCTCTCCTGGACCAGCATGTTCTGCCGCAGCATCAAATGCTTCCTTCCATTTCTCCATAGGAAATCTCCCAACTATCCGACAGCCAGCTTCCCTTCCTAGTTTCAGAGCCCCTGACTCAACCATTTGGATCAACTTGAGGATGTCATCTCGCTCATACATCCACTTTCCCTTGATAGTGAGATTTCGGCGCACGACGGGAGAGGCGGGGATCGCCATATCTCCCATAGCACCACCCATTAGACATATACGACCGGAGTGTCTGAGAGACATAATCGCACTTTGGATATGTGATGAACCGGCTGCAAACTGGGGGGAGGTATCGAAGAAGGCATCGGCGGGGCCCAATTTCGCGAGAGCCTCCACCTCCTGCTGAAGGTCGTTCGTGATTTGGATTAGCTGAATGCGATCTTCACTAGCATCGGGCGACAACTTTGACTTAAGATTCTCCAGAGCCTCGTTATTCCTGCCCATTGCGATGACGCTAGCCCCCATAGCTAGAGCCACCTGTACAGCAGCACTACCAAATGCTCCTGTTGCGGGACTTATTATGACTTTGTCGCAGACAGCCAGGCCAATACTGCGGAGGCCACCGAAGGGAACGAGCTGAACAGCAACATATAGTAGTTCGTCAATCGTGTATCCGAGTCCGCCTTCTGTCGGTGATCCAAGTAGCCGCTTCTCATTCAGCGAAAAACAATTCTCTAGCGGCAGTCTCGCATACTCGGCATATGTCGAGTCACGCCATTCCCCACGCATCATGCGCTTACTAGCCTCCGAATGGCCATCGTTAATACCAGACAGGGCACCAACACTGTAGTCGTCGCGTCCGCGAATATAGATATCAATGAAAACAAGGTCGCCTACTTGAAGCTTAGCAGCATCAGGGCCTATGGCTGCGACACGCCCAATGGCACCACTGCCTGGTACCGACGGAGTTGCAAGTTCATATTTGCGGGTGCCGTTGTAGATGTCTCGGGAGTAGGAAAGCACTGCGGCTGCCAGGATCTTGATGACGGCGCTTCCCGAGGTTGGTTGCGGGGTAGGTCGGGTTTCGAGGAGAAGGGGTTCTCCGATTGCGTTGAGGACTAAGGCACGACAGGTTGCTGGGGGAGATTTCATCATTGTTATAATCGGAATTGGAATTGTAGAAATATGATACCCTGCAGCGATTTGACAGCAAGCTCGATTAATGTGAACCGGATCCAGAACTTGGCTCTTTTTTAACATTTTGTAGACCGGTATGACAGTGGAGGCCAATGCAGAAGTTCTAGCACTATTAACATATTGGACAAACGGATTTCTCAACTCAGAAGGAATCAGTACGGCTTATTACCGAGTAAGGCCAATAGATGGTAAATTGATAACTGGTGAAGAATTATGTGCGAGTTTCCTCTAATTACCATAGATATGGTGGTGGATCCAGTACATGTAAACCCTGATAATCATCTCCTGAAGAGTGCTAGTGGTAATTTATTCCTCCTTCATTTAGTCAGGATCAGCTGCGCCTTCTCTCTCTCGGAGCCTTTTTTTTACTTCGTTCATGATTCGTAGTAGACTAGATGTATCCAAAATAGTGTCACTCTTAATCCTGATCTGCTGGGGTCTAAAAAGTCTCCGATTTCTAACCGGACCCTTTCTTAATTACTTCGGGCGGTTCCATGGAATTTCGGTTGGCTGTTTGGGAAGCCTCCGACGATATTGAATCCCGGTAACAAGTATGATTAACTCTCGAATGCCCCTTGAAATACATATACCTCACAGTGAGAATGAATCGTTGTGTTGATTCTAGAGCATATCTCACTTCGATTTTTCACAAAAACATTTCAACCACTACTATGGGAACTGCTTTTGATTATGTCATCGTTGGAGGAGGTACATCAGGTGCGGAACTACTCCAGTGTTGTTTCTCTGCAAAAAGCAAGCTGATAAGAATCAAAGGCTGTGTATTGGCTAGCCGTCTGTCCGATTACCTCCCACAGAGCTCGATCCTTGTGATCGAAGCCGGCTTGGAGCAGGATCCTCGGGTTAAACCAAGTTTGGGTCTTGTCGGACAACCCGCAAGAGAAATAAAATGGGTTTTCCCAAGTGCCCCACAGAAGGCACTTGGCGATAAGACGACGGATTTCACGCAGGGCAAGGTCCTCGGTGGAACCTCGTCAATCAACCATCAAGTCTGGTCTCGTGGTGCTTACGGGGATTTGTATGTTTCCTTTGTCGAGCCACCATATTTTTCACGCTAGCTTGCGAATGTACACACACTGACGGATCTCGCTGCATAAGTGAGCGATGGGGAAGCGAGGTAGGCGACCAACGTTGGTCGTGGGAAGGATTACTCCCGTTCTTCAAGAAATCCGAGACTTTCATCCCTGGGGTCGATCTGCAGGATAAGGACCTTTCTGCATTGCACGGGGATTCTGGGCCGATCAAGGTCAGTAAGACACCGTCTCGGATAGCTTGGTGAAATTGATATTAGAGGCAAGGCTAACGGAAGCAACACCTTTAGGTTTCCCAAGTTTCTTCATCTGGGCGTCCACGCGAGTATCCATTGAAGGAGGCCATGGCTAGAATGTACGAATCTGTAGGATGTCAGCGTGCTAACGACATGAACTCTGGCGATATTCTGGGATACAGCGAGGCGACTACTAGTTCCTACGATGGAATCCGCCAGTGGTCAGCAGGGAACTACCCGTTCGGTGAAAATGTAACGATTTGGACAGACGTCCATGCCACCAAGATTGTGTTCCAAGGAAAGCGTGCAACAGGCGTCGAGTTCTTGCGATCTGGAAACGTCAAAGGCGAAGTGTCAGCGAGACGGGAAGTCATTGTGTCGAGTGGAGCTCAAGGGTCACCGAAGCTTCTCCTGTTGAGGCAAGTGCCTTAGTCTTGCGCCTTGTCACCGACAACATATCACTAATTTGTTGTATAGTGGGATTGGGCCTGGTCAGGAGCTCGAAAGGCATGGAATCCAGAAGTTGGCAGACCTTCCGGTTGGTGAGAATTATAGTGACCATCCCATGCTGGCCACATACTGGAATCTTGAAGAGCGCGGCCTATCCCTTGGAGATGTTGCAATGGAAACTCCCGAGTGTGACTGGACCACTGGACTACCCGTGGACTGGATGGCTTTTCACCGTCACGATAATGATTCCATTGTTGCTCTTGCCCAGAGTGAGCTTGATGCTCTCGAACTGGAACGCTTTAAGAACAAGAGCAGAGCGCACACTGAATCCGTCATCCTGTAGGCAGCATCTCGACGAATCCCCACCTTGTTCATCTTGGACGAAAGCTAAAATAGTCCAGGTACGGCCATATTGACTTCACTGGCAAGGCTGGGCCAGCGCCAACAGGATCCAACATCTGCGTCATGAATATTCTTGTCACACCGTCATCCCGTGGCACAGTGACGCTACGGTCCACCGACCCATTTGACTCGGCTATCTGTGACCCCAACATCTTGTCAAATGAGTCTGACCGGCAGCTCTTCTTTTCCGTTGTGCGCTTGACAAGCAACGCTCTCGAACAATCTATTGGTCCGGAATATGGTCTCGCGGAATATGGTATCGACGAGAGTATCAAAGCTGACTACAGTGATGATGCCATCATGCAGCGCTGTATGCGGATTGCGCGTCCTGTCAACCACGGCAGTGGAACCTGCGCCATGGGCAGCGTTGTTGATGCCGAATGTCGGGTCAAGGGCATCGAGGGCCTGCGAGTCATCGACTCGAGTGTGATTCCTCTCCCTCTCTGTGGACACTACCAGGCAGCTGTCTATGCAATGGCGGAGCAGGTAAGCTTTCTAAGGGTATACGAATTCATCCATAGAGCTACGCTAACTGGAAATTTAGATGGCCGAAGTCTTGTCAGCCTAGTCCAATATTCAATCACCTGCGAATGTACGTATGGTGTAAATGTTCCTGGGCTGGATATTTGCCAACTGTTAACTGTCGCTCACAATCCGCCTCCAGGGCTCTTTGCCGTGCCTTTATTCTTTATGAAAATTCCCCTATTCATACGGATTTGTAGTACGCAACTCATGCCCTGCACCCCTGCCATCTCATGTCCATGGAGTATTAGGGTCAGTAGTCTGATACTTGCAAAAGTGTAGGAAGCTCATGTAATTGGTTACTCAGTGGTATGGCCTTTGGGCTTCGTAGTTTTAAAACAGCTTTTTCTACAGTGACGACCCAAATTAGGCTTCGAGCATATGTGCATATCTTCTTTGGTATGTACTTCTGTAACTTCAAAAGGTGTATCATTCCCCGATAGTCTCCCTCTTCTACGTTCTCTCAATTTACTATCGATGGAAACATAATGTCACTCATGCAATAACCCGAAATGTGAGGGAGAGTGTATTGAGAATCGCTCAATCAATCTGCACTTGCTTTGATATCAATTTACCAGTAGCCTGTGGAAACAGTTACCTGCTTGGGAATTCATAATTTATCATCGTAGTAGACATCGAGGGATCAAAATGGTCAATTTCTTGCGCTTCAATAGAACCTAGAAGTTTGGGGACGCCATAGAAGACAATCGTCTTCCCTGTCACCAGTGTTATGTCCTAGCCCTGGGCTATCATGAACACAAGTTTCCCAACTGTCTCCGCTGATTCGCTGCCGAGAATACTCTCCACTAGTGGTAGTATTGAGTACCTAACGCTTTTTACAACTGCAAGTCAAAGCAAGGCATGAAGCAGCAGACCCCATGGTTAAACTAAGAAATACAACTCAATATCTCTAAAGCTCGCCAGGGCTTATTTCTTGATAGGATCCCCCGGTATAAGAGATCTATGCATAGTATTATTCATACTATACTTCCAACTTGAACCTTGGAAAGTTCCTTGTTTGCTTGAATATTTTTGAATCCCTTATGATAGTAATGGATACTGGTAGTCCACTAGTACTAGTACTACCTGTAAAATTCTGCATTGCCAGTGTGTTACCAAAATATATAATGGTAAACTGCTAGTACCTAGTAGCAGCCCGGGCGCGACCGTGACCGTGACCGTGATCGTGTTTTTGGTAATATGTGTAAAGAATGCACTACAGCACTGCAGGAAAGAGGATTGTTATATTCATCAACTATGGCCTATACAGAAAAATAGAGATCAAGTCATGATGTTGCTGTTCAAATTCAAGTTGAGATATTCAAGTTTTAGCTTAAATTGACTGCTTTCACTATGGTGTCTGGTGTTTGGTAGGTACTGCGCCGCTCGGTAGTTAAAACACGTTACTGAGTGCCTGAGGCCTCAGGCATGGAGGTGCTGACTCATCCCGCACGCATCCACCACTTTTTGTTTATCCCGGATAGCCTCAGTTCACTTCGTCCAATCTACACCCACTTCGTGCATCCCACGTTTCATCTCACCTGCTCGGTATCCGATGGTCTCATCTAGACGGTTTAGTCGTCTCCAAAATGACGATTTCCAACCTTTCAACATTATCTGCATCGCCTTTCTCGGCGAATATTTCCGGTGACTTTTGAGATTCGCCAACGAGGATTGCACATGGCAAGAAGCAATGCATTTCTTGGTTACGGGATGATTATGGTATCATCTTGATGTTGAGATATGAGATCATGACAAAGCATCTATGTCGCCGAAGCGCAGAAGGCGAAGGACACGACAATGAAACACCGAGGCCGGGGACAGGGGAATAGTGAGCACACAAAAGTCATGCCTGGGCCTCTCACAGACTGTCTCGAGAAGTCTGTAGCTGGACCAGGCTTTGCTCCTCTACACTCTCTGATATCATCCATTAAGGGCCGTCGTGGTCACTAATGAAACTGCCAGCATCATGACTCTAAAGATAATTGATCCGACAGACAGAATCCTGCTTTATGGGGACCAAACAGTGGAAAAGCTGCCTGCCATTCGGCTGCTCGTCGAATACTCACGGACATCTGGGGTGATCCGGCGCTTTCTCCGTGATGCGTGCGATGCGGTTCAGCTTGAGTCGACCAGGTTGCGTCCCGAGGAAGCAACCAATATCAAAGAGTTTGACTCTCTTCTACGCCTGGCTGAAGATAATGCCAGATCTGACAACCCGAGTGAGATAGTGGCTACGGTCTTGATGAACGTGGCTCGGTTAGGAGAACTGATTCTGTGTGTGCCCGAAATTCCATCTTTCTGTTTCTAAGACGCAGGGATATACTGATATCGTCAACTAGATACGCGGAGGAAGACCCTAGCATCCTGGGTTCTACCGAAAATCCGATCCATGTCCTTGGGTTTTGTACAGGGGAGATTCCTGCAGCCGTCGCGGTAGCAGCACGCAACAACACCGAGTTGTACGAGCTGTCACTTGAAACCATCCACATAATCTTTCGCTTCGCGCGTGATTGTTGGCGCCGGACGGTGCTTGTCGACCAGAGGAATGATAGCTGGGCAACAACTCTCGTTGGTGTGACCCCTGGAGAGGTTCAGACCATCCTAGACGAGTTTCACCGCAGCCAAGTAAGCAATGGCGATTTTCTGCCTTTGTTCCCCCCACGTTCTGCTTGGCGTTGGCTAACATAGAATCCAGAGCATTCCCGCTGCGCGGCAGGTTAATATTGGATTTGCGTCCAAGGGATGGCTTACCCTCTTCGGGCCGCCAACAACCATGCCGCAACTTTTTACTTGGTCAAAAGAACTGGACCAAGTATGCCGAGTCAAGACGGATGCTGGAGGGGCAGTTCATATGCCGAACCTCCCGAAGCTCGACCTCGATGTAATTCTCGGTTCATCGCCGTTGTTGAATACTCCGATCACCACCAAAGCGAATTTCCTTTCGCCGTATAGTTGTCAACCCCGTGCCGCCTCAACTTTGGGCAAGCTACTCCGCGGGCTCATCCCGGAGGTTACCCAGAAAATGCTGCGATTGAGTGATACAATTGACGAAGTCCTGAGAACTTTGGGTCGTCGCCCGGTGCGAGTGACCTCTGTCGGATACACGCCCCATCTCGCATCTGTCCAAAAGGCCCTGGAGGTCAAGGGCATTCCTTTTACCATCGATGATCACGCCAAGCAATCGCCACTCCCAACAATGTCAACACGCGGCGGGTCGAATCTGATTGCTATTGTCGGTATGGCAGCTCGGCTGCCTGGCAGCGAAACTGTTGAGGACTATTGGCAATCACTCCTGGATCAAAAGAGATTCGTCAAAGAGGTAATTCCCATTCTGATCTCTGTTTTACGACCCTGATTACTGAATGTAACGATCCATAGATCCCCAAAGAGAGATTTGACCTGAACAAATGGTTCGGGGCGACTGGAAAAGTGAAGAACTCGATTCTGAACCGTACCGGAGCATTTTTGGACCGGCCTGGATACTTTGATAATCGTCTTTTCAATATGTCCCCCCGCGAGGCTCTCCAGACCGATCCTCTCCACCGACTACTCCTCACAGTCAGCTACGAAGCACTGGAAATGGCTGGATACTCGCCCGATGGCACGTTGGCAACAGGCAGCGACCGCGTTGGCACGTTCTTTGGACAAGCATCGGACGATTGGCGTGATATTCTCTTCACTCAAGGAATCGACATCTACTACACATCAGGTGCCTGCCGTGCCTTTGCTCCCGGCCGGGTTAACTACCATTTCAAATGGGGAGGACCCTCATACAGTGTCGATAATGCGTGCGCCTCCAGCATCAGCACCGTGTCCCTGGCGTGCTCTTCACTCCTTGGACGCGACTGTGACATGGCGCTCGCTGGAGGTGGCTCAATCTTGGATTCGCCTGCTCCTTTCTCGGGTTTGAGCCGTGGGGGTTTCCTATCCCCGAACGCGGGATGCGAGACGTTCCACGATAATGCTGACGGCTATGTGCGTGGCGAAGGTGTGGGTGTAGTTATTCTCAAACGTCTTGAGGATGCCATAGCCGACAATGACAATATTTTGGGGATCATTAAGGGCTCCGCGAGGAATTACAACAAGGGGGCGTCGTCCATCACGCACCCATCGCAAGAAGGCCAGCAGCGTCTGTATGACCAGATCCTTCACCAGACCGCCACCGATCCTGCTAGCGTAGCCTACGTGGAGATGCATGGCACCGGCACGCAGGCGGGTGACTTTGTGGAGATGTCTTCTGTCTTGTCCACCTTTGCCAACAACCGTTCCAAGGACAATCCCCTGGCCGTTGGGGCTGTCAAAGCGAATATTGGTCACGGAGAAGCTGTAAGTATTCATTCATAAAACCTCCGGACATGGTCCTTTCTGACTCTTGATATCACAGGCAGCAGGTATCTCTGCTCTTATAAAGGTCTTAATGATGCTCCAGGAGAAAAAGATCCCCCCACAGCCGGAAATGCCCTTCAAAATTAATCATCGGTTCCCCGACCTCACAAAGATGAATGTTCATATTGCCGGCAGTGATATGAAGCTCCGTCCTAGCCCGATTGACGATGGGAAACTGAGAGTATTCCTGAATAGCTTCGATGCCTCAGTGCGCACTCCCATATTTGCAATTATCAAATGTCTGATCGGTGATAATTTGTGCTAACAGACGTTGTTGCAGGGCGGTAACTCTTGCTTGCTTCTCGAAGAGGCTCCCGACAAACCAGTCAAAGGGAAAGATCCTCGAGGGTGTCATGTTATAGCGTTCTCTGCACGAACTGCCAATTCCCTACATGGAAACAAGGAGCGCTGTCTGGAATATCTAAAGCGATACCCGCACACAACCTTACCAGACCTCGGGTACACGACTACCGCGCGTCGAATGCATGGTCCATTGCGCTCCGCTTTCACTGCTGCGAGCGTAGAGGATCTTGTCAAACTCCTCGAGTACGATATGGCCAGTTCAGCTGTTGTGAGCAATAAAGGTAAGCGCGGTGCTGCCAGTGGTCCCAATATCGTCTACACATTCACGGGACAAGGGTCTCAGTATGCAGGCATGGCTCAACAGCTCTTCAACCTTAACCAAGCATTCCGGAGCCGAATTGAGGAATTCCAGACCATCGTTGATGCGCAGGGCTTGCCAAACTTTACAGACCTGATTGCCAACGACAACCTTGATCTGGCTGGTGAGAGCCCGGTTCGCGTCCAACTGGCTGTATGTGCTGTTGAGATTGCCCTGGCTCAGCTGTGGACGGGCTGGGGCCTCCAACCGGCTATGGTCATGGGCCACAGCCTGGGTGAGTACGCAGCACTCTGCTGCTCCGGTGTCTTGACTGTCAGTGACACGCTCTACCTTGTTGGGTGCCGGGCGACCATAATGGAGAAGTCCCTGGCTACCAATGAATATGCCATGCTTGCTGTTGGTAATGAAGCCAACGAAGTCATCAAGATTCTGTCCTCTGGCTTTTATGATTCATGTGTGATCGCCTGCCTCAATGGACCCAATGCCACCGTTGTAAGTGGCACAACCAGTGAGTTGGAGACCCTACAACAGAGTATGCGTGACCAAGGCAATCGATCGACACTCCTCCACGTGCCTTACGGCTTTCATTCCAAGCAGTTAGATCCGATTCTCGACCAGTACGAGACTTGCGCCCAAAATGTCGTTTTCTCTGCTCCAAAGATCGCTATCGCTTCGACCCTCCTTGGGGAGGTTGTCCAGGACGATTTTATCATCTCTCCCGCATACCTCCGGAGGCAATCCCGGGAGCCTGTTAACTTTATGTTGGCGCTTCAAGCTGCCCAAGGTGCCGGCATCGTTCGCGATGACACCCTATTCATCGAGATGGGCCCCGACCCAATATGTTCAGGGCTTATCCGTGCGAATTTGGGGCCGATAGCCTCGTCACGTATATTTCCCACGCTTCGTAAAGGCGAAGACAACTGGGTAACAACGACGAGCACCCTGGCGGCTATTTACCAGGCCGGATTGCCGGTAAACTGGCCCGAGTACCATAAAGAGTACAAAGACTTCCTGTCTTTATTGCAGCTGCCCACTTACGCCTTCGACGAGAAAGATTACTGGACTCCTTACCCTGATCCAGTACACCCGGCACAGACTGATATTGAAAGAAAAGATTTATCTTCTGCCGTACCTGCCGTACCTGCCGTCCCTGGATTCCCAACCACCACGCTGCAGCGTGTGACGCGTGAAGTCGCCGACCAGTCCAAGGTGTCGTTCACATTCGAGTCGCTCACCTCGGAAGCACATCTGTTCGCCGCAATCCAAGGGCACGCAGTTGTGGGAGTCAAAATTTGTTCAAGCGCCGTCTTCGCCGACATGGCTCTATCCGCTGCCCAATATGCTTACAAACGTCTTCGGCCGAGCTTATTGAACCCACCACTGCTCACCATGCGCAGTCTTGACCTACATCGGGCTGTTGTCGTGATGGAAAAGAACCCTAAACAAGCAATAGAGATCAGAGTTGACGTAGCCTCTGCCAGTAATATCGCCCAGATCTTCTTCCACGTTCACGAGGCGGAATCGTCATATGATGTCGGTACATGCGAGATCGCGTATGACGAGGAGACTACTTTCAGAGACGGAATTTTGAGCACGCTCTTTCTCGTATCCTCCCGGATTGAGGCTCTCAAAGCAAGCAACAGCGCTAGTCTGGGGCACCGGCTGCTTCGACCCGTTATCTACCGCCTGTTCTCCAACCTGGTCGAGTATGGGGAACACTACCAAGGGCTAGAGGTTGTATCGCTGGATGCGAAATTTCGTGACGCTGTTGGAGAGGTTAAGATGCCCACGTTGCCATCGGCAGGCCGTTATCTGTACGACCCTTTTCTGCTCGATGCGACGGTTCACCTCGCTGGTTTCCTAGTCAACTGTGGTTTGAAGTATGCCGATGATATTGCATTCCTATCCACGGGATTTGACGCCTGGCGACTTCTGAAGCCTCTATCACCTGCGGCCCGGTACACCAGCTATGCCCATATGAACGAAACCGCTGATAAATGTGTGGTGGTGGGTGATGTTTACGTGTTTGATGAGTCCAACGACCCTGTCTGTGCGCTCACCGGGGTGCGCTTCCAGAGGATGAAAAAGACGGCCTTGTCACGGATTTTGATGTCAGCGGTGCCATCCGCCTCGCGTAAGGCTGTGGGGACTCGCTTCGCACCGGACCCTGTAGAATCCACCTTGGATTCTGTCCAGGACAATGGATGGGTGGTGGATAAGGAACTCGGCACAGGTACACCATACGATTCAAGACCGTCGTCGGCTGGCCCATCGACACTTGCAACACCTAGAGATTGTTCATCTGCTTCATCTGTCAGCAGTGTTGATCATCTCTCCACTGTGGAAATTCTCCTCGCTGCCGTTTCCAATGAGGCCGGCTGTGAGATCTCCGATTTGGAGGCCGACACGGCATTTGCGGACCTAGGGGTGGATTCTCTGATGGCGATCACTGTCATAGCCTCGATCCGCAACGAGACTGGCGTCGAGCTTCCCGGTTCATTTTTCCTGGACAACCCGACAGTCGAGGACGCTACCAAGGCGATGGGAAAAGGGACAAACGCTGTCTCTAGTTCTCACCCTACCCCCCCTGATTCCCCACCGACGGGCCTGAGCAAGAAGGTTGAGTTCGCTTCTCCCGAACCCCTTGATGATAGAAACCTCCCGAACGAATCTGAATCCACGGAAATGGAGACGCATTCGTCTCAATCGTTTAATATTCCTCCTGCTTCGGCCATTATGCTGCAAGGCTCCAAGTCTTCCAGCGACATACCGCTCTTCCTCCTTGCCGATGGGACCGGATCGATTAGCGCCTATGTTCAACTGCTACCGCTGGCGAATGGACGTCGAGTATACGGGGTAGAATCGCCGTTTGCGCGTGATTCATCCCCCTTCGGAAGCTGCCGCGTGGAGGACATGGCGGCCGCTTTCACTGCCGCCATTCGCGCTGC
Source organism: Penicillium pancosmium (assembly GCA_031761475.1). NCBI lineage: Eukaryota > Fungi > Ascomycota > Eurotiomycetes > Eurotiales > Aspergillaceae > Penicillium > Penicillium pancosmium. The sequence goes on along the minus strand of JAVMSB010000174.1, from coordinate 47,915 downwards.
CCAGCCCACCGGCCCCTATATTCTGGGAGGCTTCTCAATCGGCGCCATTTTTGCATTCGAGGTCAGCAAACTCCTGCTCGCCGCGGGCGAATCAGTCCTCGGTCTCTTGTTGGTCGGGAGTCCAGCCCCCACGCCAGCTCCGTCAGCACTGCAAGGCACCACGGTCAGCCCGGAACTGGTAGAACTGGCTGGACTTACGAGTGGCTCAGGTGGCAAGCGGAGTTACATGTCCCCGAGGCAGAAAGAACACTTGGCTGCTGCGATCCAGTCACTGTTGAAGTATCAACCCCGTAGCATGAATTCCCGCCACCGGCCTAGGAAGACAATACTGTTCACGACGACCGAAGGGCTCGGAAAAGAAGCCAACACGTCGGACTCGCCCCTAGCTCCGTGGATTCATGCCAACTGGGATGTATCAGAAACATTAGGCTGGGAATCGCTGATCGGGGATGTTGACGTGGCGCAACTGGAGACAGACTATTTCTCGTTGATGAAATACCCCCAGGTATGGTTTATCCTGAGATTGTCTCGATCCATCAAAAGCTAATAGGCGATTGAACGAACAGATTTCCTGTCTTCGCCAGGAGATGAGCGAAATGCTTGTTCGATTAACAATTGAAGTCTAACCGCAGGGGGTCAAGTTGTTCATTTTCTCCATTCCCTGATCGACCATCGTTCGAGGACCTCAAGAGAACCGCGCTGTTGTCATGCTTGGGAAGTTTGTTCAATCTTACTAAGTTGGCTTTGCGCAAATTTTGAGCTCAATTGATACAGCGTAATCTCTCTTATGCATGCTATTTTTGTTTGATCCGTTTCTTGCACCACCATGCTTCAAATAGAATGTCCAGTACCCTTTATTTTGATGTCATTCAAATTTATTTACACGTTGTTGTGTGTTTCATATGATATTATTCTTTAATGTTGCTTCTAGAACTCTTCTTGCTGTTACTAGTACTAATCTTGTGGTATGAATTTATTTACTACTACTAGTATTTTGTAAATCACTTCCTTCAATGATGGGCATACAAAGCTGCGGATACTGTCGACCCACAAGGGCAGGTCGTACAGTCTATTGCTTTAATGAAAGTGTGAGTCCGATATCACTGTAGTGATTCCATCCTGCCCGTCACGGTTCGTTATGCCATCTATGGGCTTTTGGGCGTTCTGTGATCTACTATTTAGTAGACTATATTCAGCGCCTTTGGGGACCTCGGGACAATTCAGTAGTATTCTCAAGTATCATAATGTGGTAGGAACCTATCTGAAAGCACGATCTATTACCTAGACAGACTTGGCTTTCTTTGCCTGGCTCCAAAGTTTGCTTTGATTCGTTCAATGTCTCGTACTATGACGCATTTGCGATTGATCGATCGATCTGTTTCATGCTTTTATCGACGAGGCCGTTTGGTGGTCCAAAAACATTTCGCCGTCACCAGAATTGAACAGCAGTTGCAGCATTTCCTGGGACCGTGCGTATACGTCAAACCTACAAGTATAGCCACAGATAATGTCAGCGCAGACTTATACGTGGCTCCTGCAGAAAAGTAAGGTCAGACTTACCCAGCATCATGAGAAACTCTGGCAGGGAAGGAGTTCGGAACTACTTGAATTAGCCGGGAATGAAATTTTACCGACTCTGGAATCTCACATATCACGCCATCCTCCATGAACGGTTTGATTTTTTCTTCAACTACACTCTCTCGGCTAGCGCGTACGGAGGAGAGAATCTGTATCCGAGATGCCCGTCGCCGCCGGAGCTGGTCAAATAGTTGAAGACGCTGGGGCAGCTGCGTATCATTGTCGACATTGACGAGTAGAAAACCGATTGCACCTCCATCCTCGATGGCCTGGTTGGTTCCCTGGCCACCAAAGGGAAGCATCTGTGAGAGAACGGTTGCGTCGTTAGCCCACATACCTCTTTTCTCGTTGTTGAGTTACGTACCGGATGAGCAGCATCGCCGATGAGCACAAGTTTTCCGCTCGTCCACGTGGATAATGGATCGATCTGGAATAAGGGCCAACATTTCACGACTTCCCCAAGTCTGCCCATGAATCAATCAGCACCCGCTGGCACAGATTCCGCAACAATCTCACATACTTGAGAATTTCTACCACTCGAGGGTGAAAATTGCCGAACTCACGCAACATTTGAAGCTTGAATTCTATGATGTACTGTGAGATCGCTCGCTTCCGAGGAAGTAGACTGAAGGATGATGACCCGTACCTTCAGGTGTTTCTGGCTGCGGTCCGGCTACCGTGGGATGGATTCCAACGAAGTTCTGGATAGCGCCACTGCAGTGGACGAGGTCCATGTCAATTTCCAATGTGAAGAAAGGGGATTATGGGGGATTCTTGCCTGCGACATGGATACCACATGAGGTGCCGCTCTTGGTCGACGGTGGTAGAGCCTGGATCGGCGAACATGGTGGCTCCGGGCGATTTCCAGTCCAATAACTCCTGGCCAGCACGGTCATTTTCGAGGACCTCTGTGGGGACCAGGAAGCGGAACGCACTCAGTCCAGTCGACTGGGCTGTCGTGGAAACGACCGCTGCACGGGTGATAGAATGCAGCCCGTCCGCCCCAACAATCAAATCCGCCTGTTCCACCGAACCATCCTCAAGCTCAACTAGTCCCTCTTCCTGATATATGTGCACTACGGTTGAGGATAGGTGAAGATCCACTCCTCCAGGCTGATTGACGGCCGCCAGTCTCATCAGCTCTTCGTGCAAGTCCACCCGATGTACCGCAACATAAGGCGCGCCGAAGCGTTCACTGGCTTGGCTGACATCCTGGCAAGCGATGCGGTCCAGCGTGACGCCATTGACTGTGTCCCAGTTCAACATTAGCACGCAGCGCGCTCGTTCCTCATCAAATCCCAGTTCTCGCAGTACTTTTGTGCCATTGGGTGCTAGATTGAGTGCCGCTCCCACCTCGCCCGCGAAGGCCGACCGTTCGAAGATCTACTTCGGTCAGCAGGCGGATCTGTATTGTGGGCGAGCCCCTGGCTCATCCAGGCCTCTCAAACGGACAAACCTTCACCTCATGTCCGGCACGGGACAAGGAGACCGCCGCCGTCAAGCCAGCAACGCCAGCGCCGATAATAATAACCCTCAGAGGCATGACGACGGGAAGAAGACTTCTATTTCTCAGGAGTTTACAAGAAGGGCAGTTGGCACAGGGAAAATCGTGAAATGGAAAAACAATTACGGACCCGCAACAAATAAGACGATGGTCTTCGTCAAGCAATATATCATTGTATCATCCGAAAACGCCCGGGCGGGATTCATTATTCTTTATCCCTTCTAAGGTTCCAGCTTGTGGGTCGGAGGGAGCCCTAGCAAGTAACATCCCTGGCGAGTACAGAAGGAAGGGAAAAGAAAAGGCAACAGCCTGGTATCCTTACAGCGTGGAAAACCAACTCAAATGTTGGTACTCGGTTTCGGTGGCCGAAACGCGGCATTCATGCGCAGGCCCGAGACCCTTATGAATTGCTAGATTGATTTTCAAGTTGTTGATTTAGCTTTCAATGTCAGCCTTCAACCTGACAAATGTCGAATTTCCGATGCTGAGTAGAGATTGTCACTGTCATGTAATATTTACGGAGCTCTTCAGTCGACCAGATTGGCGGATAGCTGGTGTGAAGATAATACATCCCTTCATATACCTAGGCATATCAGTACGATCTTTATGTAATAAATGGTGTTTTATTTATATGCTGAATTTCGTTCAAGTGATTCTGAAAATACTAGTATGTTGGTAGTAGTATTAAGCTTGGAATGGGCACTACCAATGCAGGCACGGGAGCATAGCATCTACTACGAGGAAAACCTACCTATATGCTAGGGTTTCCGCTTTGCTAACTCAAATTTTAGCAGATCTTGGCTCATTCTTCTTCCACTTATGGGTTTGTTATCTTGGGCCTTGTCAGCTGTCATGGTAGTCACTATTATGGTGGATTTTATCAGAATTAGTACTACCAGATACATGATCAGCGAAGTGATTTCCCCGACAGAGGAACCCTTTCGTCTCTTGACTATAAAGGTCTCACCGGATGTTCATAGACCAGATTTTCAATGATGTTTGGAGATCTTCGTAGAGGAATCGTAGGAAGAAATTATGGAGCGGGGAGAGTCATGTTCTACGAAAGTTCCTAGGCTTGGGGGTCGTATTTGTTGTCAACAGCGAGCTGGAGGCGGGCTTAGGGCAGATACCGGCGCAGGAAGTACGAAATTACACTGAACCGAGTCAGGCAGGCAGTAATTCGAGCAGGAAGACCCGTTCCCCCATTGACTATTCATGCTTGCGGTTTCTAACCTATTGAGACGTTGAAAATAATAGCGTATGCCATGGGCCATGCCAACTGCCTGTTATGTCTTAGGTCGCTCGCCGGAGCTGCACTTTCACGCACGCTAATATCGCTCAGTATGAGCAACACCTACAGTTCCAACTCTTTATCCCTCATTGGATGCTGGAATCCCCTTCACCCAACAACCTCCTGGTCGTCGCGCTTCGGAAAATTAGACTTTTCCCACGCCTCAGGCCACGCCGCTCCACGAACAAAGTCAAAATGGAAGACACCTTCCATGGGACGGTCGGTTCCTGAGTCAACAGCGGCTTGCGCGGCGGGAAGGAACATGTGTTGCTTTAAGCGGAACTCTGGGCGGCTCTCATACGGGCGCGAGACCTCCTCGGCATGCCGAATGACGCGAACCAACTTCGCCATGTGTCCGTCATCCTTGTGCTTACAGACGCGCTCGATCACACGAGGCCAGTCGGAGCCCGGCTCCTTGGGGGCTTGCGAGAGTAGCCAGTCGAGACGTGGTTCAGGGCACCCCATGCCGGCATAGAGCATCAGCATCACGCGGCCAGAATATTCAATCAGTCGGGCCTTTTGCAGGTTAGTTAGTGAAGGCTCGTTGGTGAACGCCGTTTGCCAGATGGTAGAATTGGTACTGTGAATGAGAAAGAAGTCATAGCGGCATTGGAATGGCGGTTTCTGGGCAGACGCGGACATATAAACTGCCATTGTTAGCCAAAGGAATCCACTAGGTGTTGCAGCTCAACCTCACCAGACGTGTTTATCAGCTCTGCGGTTGCTCGATCCAGGTCATTGGGGTCGACACGATAGCGAGCGCAAACCCGGGTCATTGCGTCGAAACCCGAGCCGCACACATAGTCTCGAATCATCTCCTTCTCTACCTTCCACCCGCCGCTCACGACCTGGAAGTGCACGTCTACATCGGAGCAGGTCGAGATGACCGGGTCCTTCCTGCATTCGTCCATGCATTCGGCCAGCGAAAGAGCTGAATCCTGCCCGAGGCGAGCTTTGTTTTCCGTGTGGAAAAGAAAGTCATTGTAATACATGTCATCATGCGAGAGAGCTTGCGCCAAGCCTTCTGCCAGAAGGGGTTCCTGCTTAAACTCGAGCCCTTGGCCCATGTACATGAAGGAGTGAACGTAACCTGTCGGAAATTCAGATAAAAGGACCAATGAGGAATGAGTTCAGATCGGGATCGGTGCGTACCATGATACATCCGGCCTAAAATATCATCGGCAATCTCGCTCCCGCCAACCATATACTTCTGCAGGACGGCTTGATACCCCAGACGATCGATTTCTCGTTCAAAGAAGGTGGTAAAATCCAAGAAGTGGTCAAGGGAGCCACGGTACTTGCGGATGCCCTCATCCGTGGCCATCTCCGCGACGATGGGCTCGTCAACGAACTTCCGCGGCAGAATCTGGTAGTTTTCATTGTTCTTCTTGTGAAAAATCATCATGTCCGGAGATGCACCCAGCGCCCACAGGGTCACGATGTGGTGGGCAATGTGGTTGTGTAGGTAGGCCTATCCCCCAGGGTTAGTGAGCAGAATATGAACAGCGCTCGCACAGGATGGAAGCTCACCCCCATCAGGTCGAAATGCGTCGTGAAGACATGGTAGGCCGTGCGATTAGCCGTCAAGATGCGACTGGCCACGTCGGCACTCTCTGCCGTCAAGCCACCCACATTGCAATAACCAGGAGTTTCGATCGGGTCAAGCTTATAGTTTTTGGACATGGTGGAAGTCACACGAGAAGCTGCCAGTGGGTTTTTGGGCTTCGGGGCAATGAAGAGACTAAGTAGCCTTTAAGTTTCAAGCAGCAGAGCGATGTGGTGAATCGTGTCACAACTCCTTTGTTACTCCTACCTAGTAGGTATATATACCGCGCTGGGGTTCCAATCTTGGAACTTGAAGGTTTCTGATTCTAATCGGGCGGGCAATGGAACGGATTCCACCCTGCGACCTGGGCGAACTCGACTGGTGTGGCTGGCTGAAACTTGTCGAATAGAACAAAAGTTACCACGGCTCGGCTTGTTCAAGCTGCGCTCTCCATCCGATCATCATGCTAGAATGCCGCCGGGGTGTTTTTCGGTTTCGGCGGCCGAAAATCGGATCATCATTTACCGCGGACGAGATTTTACGGCCGCGCTAGCGCGGCCTCGAGACTTGCTGTACTCCAGGGTTTTCAACAAACATCACGATGACGGAATCTTAAGTGTTATGATACTTGTATTTACTCCGTGTAGTTATTAAATGGGTGTTTGGAATTCGCCAACTCAAGTTGGAAATATATAAGTGGAGATGTTTAAGCATAAAGAGTACCCGGTACCATATCTAGAAAATACCTAGGTGTAGCTGGAGAATAGAGAGTTTATACCTACTTGTATATAGATTCTAAGAATACAGTCAAAAATCTAGAAGATGCCCAGGTGTAGCCAGAGAATAGTATGAGAGAGAGAGAGTATATCTAGTATAGGGTTAACCAGTAGTAATTAGTACCCGGAGATGGTTCAAGGTGTAGGATTAATTTTGATGGGGTAAACCTGCAGTTATTAGCTCCCGCAAGCGGTCAGACGGAGCACAATTTCGATGATTAGCTGAAAACCGAGGAGGGGCTCCCTGAGTGGCTGAACCACAACAGAGCTTACTCCTTACTCGTACAAAGGAGGGTTTGATACAAGAAGGGATTGAGGTGGCCATCATTATCCTCAAACTGTGTACAGTACGGCTGTCTGTCTGCAACGGAGCTAACCACCTATTCGCGTTCGAATTCACCGGGGTCCAAAGACTGTTTTCCAGTTTTCTTTTGGCCGTTCCAAATCCGCGGCCACAATGTCCCGAAGCAGCACAGCGATCTCATTGATCTACATACGTTCTTCGGTCAGCCAAATACCAGCGGTGCGTTGGAGGTAGACTTACATATGGTCTGTGGATCAGCGTGAAATGATTGCCCGAGATTGTAGCCAGCTGCAATCGCCCCCCGGGGAACAGACGCTCCCACCCCTGGGGTCCATACTCGGGCTTCCCCTCCAGGAGGAAGCGCGAAACCTTCACCTTGAGATCCAGCCCAGTCTGTTCTAGTTCGTTCCCAGGCAAGACGCCGTCACGGGCCCAGATGATGTAAACCTCGGGCATGTCGTCTGCATCCATCGGCACGGGTACATACTCACGCACGCCTCGTATGGTGGACTGGAAATGCTCGACTACCCATGCCGGAGCCCCCTTGATACCGAAACTGCCCATCAGTCCATTCCTGGAGAGGTACTCGACTACCTCCATCGGGAGGGCCTCAAAGTCGGGCCGGCAGGGGGAGTCCAGTAGAACCAGCGCACTCACTCGCTCGCCCGCGCGAATGAGCGTATTGGCAACCTCGTACGAATAATAGCCGCCTGCAGACCAACCACCCAGGATGTACGGGCCCCTGGGCTGGCGCTGGCGGATCTCGTCAATCCATCGTCCTGCAATCTCCTCAATCGAGCAGGTGTAGTCCGATGCCCGGTCGAGGTAAGGGCTGTTCATCGCCACAAGGCAGGTGGACTCGGAAATGGGAGGGATGCTCGCGTAGGCCATTCCAGAGCCGCTCCCATCCGGGAGTAGGAAAATTGTCTTTGCACACGTCAAGGGACTGCCTTGTAGGACAATTGAGAGCGGGAGACGCGAGTCCCGAGCTGCTGCCTCTGGCGCTCTTGCTGTGATGAATTGCAGATGGCGGTGGAAAGCCCCAACGGTGGGATGCTCATTGAAGATCGTTGCAGGCATCGCCGTCTTCAGGATCGACTCCATGTCTGCTCGAATGGACCTTGCGACAATCGGATTGACCCCAAGGTCGCCAGCGAAATCATCTTGTTCATCGATGTCTTCGACTGCAATGCCGGTTTCTTTCGCGAGGACGCCTAGGCATTTGGCCCACAGCGCCTCGGTAGTCGTGGTCATAATGGACAATGCCAGATATCAGGAACCAAAAAGCGAAGAAGAGGCAACCTAAGACCCGAACAATAGGTAGTAGATGTCGGAGAGGAAAATGGAGTGAATTCCTGTTTCCTTGCGCCACGGCGTCGGTACGGAGTATTCAGCAGTCTTTTTCTGCTTCTTTGGAGTTTCCTTTCCCAAATTTCATTTTTCTTCATTTTTTAATACTATACACAAACCGTATCAAGATGCAATCCTCAGCGATACTGGTTGATATTCACACCGAAGAAAGTCTCGGCATTACCCTTCAGACAAGCAGCCTTGACAAGTCAGGAAGAGAGATAGATCCCCGTGTCTATGATCTAGGATCCGGATTTCAAAAAAAGAAAAAGAAAAAGAAACCGCTTGGTCATTCGTTTACCGTCTAATCCGGCGATCAAAGTCGGGAATTCAGAGCTTATTAACCTACCGATAAGGTTTCGAAGGCATCTGCGAATGAATGAAGCGCGTTGAGTTTGCTGATATTTACAGTTGCGCCGTCTTCGGTCATGTTCGGAGCATGTCATACAAGCCACCGACGATCCAACACGAATAAGTCCTCATCGGGCCTGGTTCAACTCGGAGGTGAAGCTCCAGCCCTCTATCAAAATCTTTGACCTATAACAATATACCCTAGGTAGGTATCATTCTATTTTCTCGTCTCACGCATCTGACCTTAGGAATCCACCTCGAATATATCTTCTCACTGATCCTCAATTAGCACGCGCCAAACCAGTAACTGGAGAGCTCTCACACTATCCGGCTGATCAAAAGCAACGGAGCATCCCCCCATGATGGCGTCAACGGAGACGTCGTGGGTTCAGGACATTGCTGTGGTCGGCATGTCTTGTCGGTTTCCCGACGATGCCGACTCCGTCCAGAACTTTTGGGACTTCATCTGCAAAGGACGGTCCGCATACTCTGAGAACCCCGAACGCTGGAACTCTGATGCCTTCTGCTTCCCCGGCAAGAAGGCAAACACTAGCTTGCCTCGCGGGGCACATTTCTTGAAGCAGGACGTTTCCACTTTCGACGCTAATTTCTTCAATATTTCCAAGGTCGAGGCCGAGTCCATGGATCCGCAGCAGCGGATGGCAATGGAGACTGTGTACGAGGCTATGGAGAACGCTGGACTTTCAGTCTCCAAGCTGGCTGGTACGCAGACAGGTGTCTGGATGGGTAACTTCACCAGCGACTATCGTGAGCAGGTCTTCCGTGACTCTGAGTCTGCACCCATGTATACCGCCACTGGCACCAGCAGTACCTCCGTTTCCAACCGTGTGTCATGGTTCTTTGACTTCAAAGGTCCCAGCTTTACGCTAGATACCGCCTGTTCCTCAACAATGGTTGCCATGCATCTGGCTGTTCAGAGTCTCTCTATCGGCGAATCCAGCGCCGCCGTCGTGGGCGGTACCAATCTGCTGCTCAACCCAGATATGTTCATGTATCTGTCGAACCAGCACTTTCTGGCAAAGGATGGTAAAAGCAAAGCCTTTGACGAGAGCGCGGATGGATATGGACGTGGAGAGGGCGCCTCCGTCGTAGTCCTCAAGCGCATGGCGGACGCCCTAGCTAACGGTGATCCCATCCGCGCTGTCATCCGCAGCACCGCCATCAACCAGGACGGCCACACCAAGGGGCTGACTTTGCCTAGCCCGGACGCCCAGGCGGCGTTGATCAACGAAGTTTACCACAAAGCGAACCTGTCCATGGAGGAGACGCGCTATATCGAAGCTCACGGCACGGGAACTCAAGCTGGAGACAAATGTATGTTAGCAACCAACAATCAACTTCAGGCGAAGATCTAAAACTGACATCGGCTAGGTGAAACTGAGGCACTCTTCAGAACCATCTGCAAATACCGCACTACGTCAGAGCCCCTGCTCGTCGGCTCTGTCAAGGCCAACATTGGTCACCTGGAGGCTTGCGCCGGAATGGCCGCGTTCATCAAATGCGTCGCCATTTTGGAGACTGGCATGATCCCTCCCACCCCGAGCTGCAAAACGCCCAATCCGGAAGTAAAATGGACTGAATGGAAGCTCAAGGTCCCGACCACTCTTACACGTTGGCCTACTCAGGGGCTCCGCAGGGTGAGCACCCAGGGTTTCGGGTATGGTGGAACCAATGGCCATATCGTGATGGACGACGCCTACCACTATCTCGAGGCACGGAGCTTAAGGGGAGTCCACAACACCAAGCTCCTCCAGTCTCTGCAGTCTGCCATCTCCAACAGCGCCAAGGACCGGAATAGCAGCCCTAGCAATCCCAAGAATCAACCTTTGATCTTTTGCCTCAGTGCACAGGACAAGGAAGGACTGAAGCGATTGCGGACAGTGCTGGCCGATCATATTTCCGCCAAGGCAAACGAATTTCAGGGAATCTGGGAGAATGCCGACAACTATCTGCGCGATTTAGCGTACACCCTGAGCAAGAGACGTTCACGTCTACAGTGGCAGACTTATGCCATCGCTTCCACCATCGACGGACTGTCCCAGTCGCTACGAGAGCAGCCCTGGTCCCTGCCAGAGGTTCGGAGTGCCACGCAAGCCCCACGGCTCGGCTTCATCTTCACCGGCCAAGGGGCGCAGTGGGCGCGCATGGGAGTGGAACTCATGGAATACGAGGTCTTCCGCCAGAGCTTCGAAGAATCGGATCGGTATCTGCGCCAGGAACTGGACTGTCCCTGGTCCGCCGTTGAAGAGCTGGCGAGACCGGATGACTCGTCCAAGTTGGGCCAGGCTGCCTACAGCCAAGCTCTCTGTTCGGTTCTGCAGATTGCTCTTGTCGACCTCTTGGACTCCTGGAATATTTCCCCATCTGCTGTGGCCGGTCATTCAAGTGGAGAGATTGCCGCTGCTTACTGTCTCGGCGCCCTATCTCGCCAGGATGCACTGAAGGCGGCCTATTTCCGGGGTGTTTTGTCTGCCGAGATGAAAGAAATTGATCCATCCATGCGCGGCGCCATGATGGCTGTCGGTGCGACCCCCGTCGCGGCTGAGAAGTGGTTGGAAAAATTGATAAAAGGCACCGTGGTTGTCGCCTGTGTCAACTCTCCGACCACGATCACAGTATCAGGAGATGCAGCTGGTGTGGATGAGCTCGAAGTCCAGTTGAAGGAAGCTGGCGTCTTCGCCCGGAAGTTGAAAGTCGACACTGCTTATCACTCTCCGCACATGCAGATGATTGCAGCGCAGTACTTCGAGGCCATTGCCGACATATCCACCATGCCGGCTAGGGGCGAGCGTCGCATGTCGTCTAGTGTCCACGGTTGCGCCATCAGCTCTGACGAGCTTGGTCCTGTAAACTGGGTCCAAAATCTTACCTCGACAGTACAGTTCGCTGATGCTGTGCACGATATGATCCGGCCTTTGATCGATGGCAAGCGGACGACGGACAATGCAGTTGATATACTGGTGGAAGTTGGTCCACATTCGGCTCTGCAGGGCCCCGCCAGCCAAACGATGAAGACATTCGGAATCTCCGGTGTCGAGTACTCCAGCGTCCTGTCGCGCGGTAAGCATGGGGTGACCACTTCTCTGAGCTGTGCCGGTGCTCTCTTCACGGAAGGCGTTCCCGTGGATATTAGCAACGTCAACCAAGATGCGTCGGATCTCAGAGCCAAAGTGCTGATTGACCTGCCTACTTACCCCTGGAACCACTCGATCAAGTACTGGGCCGAGTCTCGCGTGGGCCGGGAGTATCGCCTGCGCAAACACCCCCATCTGCCGCTCCTGGGGGCCCCTTGCCCGACCATGGACGTGCGCGAGAGACTCTGGAGAGGCTATGTTCGCGTGTCTCAGGAGCCATGGGTGCGCGATCATGTCATCCAAGGATCCATTATATATCCCGCAGCCGGGTTTCTAGCCATGGCAATCGAAGGTGCCCGGCAGGAAGCAGATTCGGACAGGGAGATTAGCGGGTTCTGCATGCGAGATATCAAGATTGATGCCGCACTGGTCATTGAAGAGGACACGGAGCCAGAGGTGATCCTGGCTATACGACCACACTTAACGAGCACACTGGACTCGGGCTCGTCTTGGATGGAGTTCACTGTCTCATCTTGCACTGACGGGAACGACCTGCGGCAGAACTGCTCTGGGCTTCTGATGGTGGACTACGCGTCCGCTACAGGCACGGCCATGTCCCTGGAGAGGGACACGGAGATCGCAGCCATCCAAGACGACTTCCTCGCCTTGAAAAAGCGGTGTAACAAGTTCCTAGACGTTGACCAGTTCTACGCCCATCTCACAGTCCTAGGGTTGCAATATGGGCCCACGTTCGCCAATATCACTGAGATTCACACGGCTGAGAATGAAACCCGTTGCGTGAGCACTCTGACAATCCCCGAGGTCGAATCCACGATCCCAGCTACTCATCAGAATCGCCCGCACATCATCCACCCGAGCACACTGGACGCCATCTTCCACTTAGCCTTCGCCGCTATCCACAATGAACCGGACGCTTTCAGTGGCGCGATGGTCCCCACGCAGATCGACGAGATTATGGTAAGGGCTGATATTGCGCATACTGCGGGGACGGTCCTGCATGGCTACGCCCATTCCGCCCAGCACGGGTTGCGTGACATGTTGACGAATATCGAGATGCTCGACAGGGGCTCCTCCGAGCCCATGGTTCGCGTGAAAGGGTTCCGGTGCTCAGATATATCTGGAGTCAGCGCCCAATCCGACGATGATCACGGTGCAACCGATGTTGTCAAGCCCATCACTTGTCAAGTGTCCTGGAAACCCGCCATTGAGATCTTGAGCTTGGAAGAGCTTCAGGCTGTGGTGAACGGGGAGCCGGAAGATATCGTCGCGAAGGCGCCGTCATTGGACCAGGCAGTGCTCACCCTCTTGAAGGAAGTTCTGACCAATGTGCCCCGAGGGCGGGTAAGCACGTCGTTTCAAAGCTTTTACGACTGGATTCAGAACCACGTCTCTTCAAGCAGACTACAATCAGAACCCGTAGTGAGAGGCAGCGACAGCCTTTTCCGTCTGATCGGAGAGAATCTCCCGGGCATCTTACAGGGCCAGCTCATTGCATCCAAGATGCTTTGGGACGACAGTACACTTTTTGGCCGTCTCCTGTTGGAGATTGCCGGCTTTGAGGAAATCTTGAGAAAATTGAACGAGGTAAGCTAGATCACGGAGTCTATGAAGGGGTTTTTTCGTATATTCCCAGTGGGTTGACTCGCGCAACAGTATCTCAGCCTGGTTCACCATTCCAATCCCGGTCTCTCGATACTTGAAATTGATCTCGGTGGCGGCGAACTCCCCCCCGTATCGCTGGTGTCTAAACTCAAGGACGCAGCAATGTTCCTGGAAACAGGAGAGTACACCTTATCAGGCGAACACGAGAGCATACAGGTGGCTGCAGACCAGTTTGGCTCCTTGAAAAACCGAATCCACATCAATGTGCAGGACATCGGAAAACTTGAGACAACGGCATCTCAACAGAGATTTGATTTAGTTCTGTTGTTTAATACAAAGTTAGCGACTTCCGGCCCAGGCCCTATAATTGCCAACGCCGTGAAGATGTTGAAGGAGACGGGTCGCATTTGCATTGTCGACATTCACCAGCCACAGTTACAGCTGGGGACGATACTAGGAAGCATTCAGGGGGACAGGTCAGCAGAGCCATCCAATGAGCAATTTGACTACCGCTAACAGGTTATAGATGGCTTGATAATGCCTGTCAGCCCTGGTTGGAGCGGGCTGGCCTCACGAACCATCTGGCCCTTGAAGATAACCAGAAGCAGTTCCGCTTGACAGTCGCTGCGACTCAAGCACCGAACCCAGTTATCAACATTCCTGCTAAGGAGATCTTCCTCGTCGAAGCATTCGAGCCGTCGCCCGCTGCTCAGGAGGTGGCATCTCAGATCTCCCGGGAGCTTGAGAAGTTCTCAATACGTACTATCCCCTTCCGATGGGGATCAGATGTTTCTCAGCTGCACTCTAGGTCGTGTATTGTTCTCACCGATCTTGAAAAGGCTTTACTCCAGGAGATCTCTAGTGCCGACTTCCGCGCCGCCCAGCAGATGATCCTCCAAGCGGAAGGTCTCCTTTGGGTCAGTGGTGCCCTGGGCCCAGACTCGCACTTGATTAGTGGTCTGGCGCGCAGTGTGCGCAACGAGGTTGCTGGTATCAAGTTTCGGACACTTCAGGTCAATGGCACACCGCTCGAATTCTCCCATGAATTTGCAAGCATGATACTCCGAGTCCTCCAATCGTCCCTCGCGGACGACGAATTCATTGCTGACGGGGGTATCATCAAGGTCAGTCGCATGTTAGAGGACCGACGCCGCAATGAGACCCTGGCCACAATGCTCGGCAAGCGAGACAGCACAGCAGAGATGATGCCGCTGGATGCTACCCCTGGGGCAGTAAAGCTGGGCATCAGTAATCCCGGTATGCTGGATTCCCTCTGGTTTGAGCCGGACACTAGTCCAGAGACACCCCTATCGCCCGATGAAGTTGAAGTTCAGGTAAAAGCATCAGGAGTAAAGTAAGTGATTAGTTTCCCTTCGTCTTCTTCCTTTCACTCTCCAGGTACTAACTCACTATAGCTTCCGTGATGTTATGGTCGCGATGGGCCAAATTCCGGATAAGCTGTTCGGGTTCGAGGCTGCGGGATTCGTCCGTCGGGTCGGTGAGAATGTGACAAATGTAGAGATTGGGGACCGGGTTGCCTTCCTCGGTCATGGAGCTCATCGCACGATCTATCGAGTGCGAGCCCCGTATGCGATGCCAATCCCCGATACCATGTCCTTCGAAGAAGCAGCCGGGGTGCTGTTAGTCCATGGCACTGCGTGGTACGCCCTCATGGAGATAGCCAAGGCCCAAAAAGGACAATCGGTCCTCGTCCACGCGGCAGCTGGTGGTGTTGGCCAAGCAGCAATCATGCTCGCCCAGTATTTGGGCCTAGAAGTATTCGCGACGGTAGGCTCCGATGACAAAAGAAAGCTGATACAAGAGCATTACGGGATCCCGACCGACCACATCTTCAACTCCCGGGACCTGAGCTTCGTCAAGGGGGTGAAGCGCATGACGAGCGGACGAGGTGTTGACGTTGTCCTAAACTCGTTGTCCGGAGAAGCCCTCCGCCAGAGTTGGTACTGCATCGCCCCTTTCGGCACTTTTGTGGAGATTGGCATGAAAGACATCCTGGGGAATATGCGCCTGGACATGCGGCCCTTCCTCCAAGACGCTAAATTTGTCTTTTTTAACCTCAACCGCGTCATGAAGGAGCGCCCCGACCTGATGAATGAGATTCTGAGTGGGGCGATGGCTCTGCTCAGCTCCGGGGCTACACGCCCCGTCCAACCCCTGACCGTTTACCCCATCTCTCAAATGGAAGATGCTTTCCGTCTCATGCAGGCTGGCAAGCATCGAGGGAAGCTAGTCTTGACCTACTCTGCCTCCGACGTGGTTCCTGTCGTCAGCTCCGCCCCTCGCGCAGTCCAGCTGGATGAAAATGGCTCTTATATCCTTGTGGGTGGACTTGGTGGACTCGGCCGCAGCTTGTGTCAGCACTTTGTGCGCATGGGAGCGAGGAAGCTCTGCGTCCTGTCTCGTTCAGGAACTTCTAGCATAGATGCGCAGAGGGTGATTGAAAATCTCCAGCAGGAAGGAGTCCAGGTGCTTGTCATTCGATGTGATGTATCAGACCCCAAGTCTACAGCCGAAGCCATCGAAAAGTGTTCTGCAGAGCTCGGCCCTGTCCGCGGAGTAGTCCAAGGCGCTATGGTCCTTCGCGACGCTCTCTTTGAGAAAATGACCTATGACGAATGGAAGGAGTCGACCCGTCCCAAGGTGCAAGGCTCATGGAACCTGCACACCAACCTTCCCGACGTCGATTTTTTCCTCACCCTGAGTTCGTTTGCGGGTGTCTTTGGCAACCACGGCCAAAGCAACTATGCGGCGGCGGGAGCATATGAAGATGCCCTTGCACAATATCGACGCTCACAGGGTCTCAAAGCTGTTACATTAGACCTCGGCATCATGCGTGACGTCGGCGTTCTCGCTGAGACCGGGCTCACCGACAATCTGCGCGAATGGGCAGAGCCATGTGGTATTAGAGAGGCTGAATTTCACGCCCTGATCGAAAACGTACTAGCTGGAGAGCTGGATAACCCTGGCCGCACTCCTGCCCAGATCCCAACTGGATTCGCCACCGGGCGAACGGTTCATGATACCGGAATCAGCCGGCCCTGGTACTTTGACGACTCACGATTCTCAATCCTGGCCCTCACAGGCATCACGGGGGGCGAGGGGGCGGAGACCTCAGAAAAGAAGGCCGTATCCATCCAGAGCCAAGTTGCCCAGGCTGCCTCAATCGCAGAGGCAAGCGCGGCTGTGATGGACGCTCTCGTCGCGCGCGTGGCCAAATCGCTACAGAGCGCCGTGTCGGACATTGACACTTCGAGACCACTGCATGCGTTTGGCGTGGACTCACTCGTCGCAGTTGAAGTGGCCAACTGGGTTTTCCGCGAAATCAAGACCAGGGTGACCGTGTTTGAAATCCTCTCGAGTGTCCCTATCTCGACACTGGCAGAGAAGATCGCGTTGAAGTCAAGTCTGCTTCCCCAGATGGCTTCAAATGAGTAGTAAGGTAAGGTTGACGAGGAATAGGCCTCACCATGGTCTGTTCATGGGGCGTCCATCTTCGCGTAGATTTCTAGATTGCGTTGATAACATGCTTACTTCGTCGATTTGATTGCTGGATTTTGTATATGTTTTGCTTACTAGACTGAAAATGACGATCCTTACCCTATAATTATATTCCGTCTTCTTTTCCGAGCCAGAAAATTCAGTGCGCATTCCCGAAACGAAAACAAGGCACAGAGAGTTGAGATTTTCGGCCGAGTCCTTGAAAGTGAACGGCAAGGTCTTGAACATTACGGCACGAAACGACGCCACCAGTTCAGATCAGCGGCCTACTTGGGTCGTTCATGAATGTGGGTGTTATGAGTCGGCTCTGAGTGGGCAATCTGAGGGCAGAAGGTGACAGCATCATTCTGCTCTTTTAAATATAACAATAGCAATAGCAAAGGATTGCTTAAGGCGGAAATCCTGGTTTTTTGATCAAAGAATCAAACACGCCTTTGAGGCTTGACCGAAGGCTAGCTCAGTTCGCCGAAATGGTAAGCTTCAAGATAATTCGCTGATGACATCACATAATTGCAGTACAAGCTTGTGGATAGAGTACCAATACAGTTGACATATCAGCCTAAAATGTAACAACCCACTATTTAAACAGCAAAAGATGTCTGTGAGTTGAAATAGTACTAATATCAAAGACCTCGGGAGTGGAAATCAAGCCCAGCACGAACTCAAATGGCAGGAACGTGATAGACACGGCAATTCACTTATTCCAGGTTCGGTGGATCTTATTAATGGGCATAGATATACGAGTACCAGCATTTGAAGATTTTGCCACTGGTAGATGCACCAGAATTGCATTCCCACCTGGGCAGCTATTTCAACCTCTAAGGTGCTACAGCCCTGAAGAACATTACTACCCTATCACATATTCGTACACATGTACGCTTGTGCCAAAAGGATGTAAGTCACGGTCGTTATAGCTGATATGACTAGGCGACTATATACCACTACTAGTCGTATATTAGCGGATCTAGTTGTTTTTTTCTACTTACTAACGGAATGTTTAAACAGCATATTCGCTTTCAGATCTTAACCCTGTAAATATTGCTGATCTAGCAATGTGAAACTCCTTTTTCGGGTGGGCTACGGCGGAATTGATTCACTCGAGTGTGCTTGTATTAGTGAGGGAAATCGTACTTTCTGCCTGCAAGGACTGGCAGACTACTACATATCCCGAAGTAACTAACTATCTGGCAGGAATGAAGCACCTTTGTGACAGTTTAACTCCCTCGTTTACTACGAGACTCTTGCCAGTGCTTCTACATTTAAAAGAAAAGTTTACTATGCATGCCAACAACTTTGATCCCTTTCCGCTGGAGCATCTCAAATACCTCAGTAAGCTTATCTCCGTTTGCGACACCTTCCTGAACGACTTTTGGACAACGTGACTATGAATATAATCATGGAATGCAGAGCGTGGCTCAATCCCTAGTTATCTGTCAACCTACAGTACGAATTACTACAGGTCCCTAATTAATGAGCAGATGGCTAAATCCTGGTAATACCGGCCTGCCTCTTTGAGGTTGGGCGCCCAGATGGTCTCCTTCCTCGTTACATCCGAAATGGCTACTGTCGAGCCCACCGAGAACCGCTTCAAGCCTTCCGGGCAAATAAGCATCATGAGACAATAGCTTGAGATGAGTGATGCAAGCCGAATGGTGAAATGATTTATCTAAAGTTCGACAGCTACGACATTCCGGAAACCGTCGTGAAAAAAGGAGAAGGAAGGGCAGGAGAGAATATATTAAAAAGCCCATAGGAGTAACATTCATCGAGGTTAAAGAAATTCGCAAAAGAATTTGTGAAGCTCTACGACTGCCATATTCTAATGTAATATACAAGTGAGTAATTGTCGTCCTGTTCCTAACCCCAGTAGCACCAATGCGAAAATTGATGAAGCGTATTAAGGCAAAAACGACCCATTGAAACCAAAATGACATCAAGATTATTTTATTCAAAATCCAAAGATCTCAGAATTTTCAGTTCTTTGATTCATATCATTGGATTGGAGCTTAACCAGAAGAAACTCTATAGTCGCTGTTGATCCTTGCAAAGATTCCTGTAAGTAATTATCGTGTTCATCTAGGGACACTTTGTCTCTTGTCAAACCGGCATCATGCATTCCCCCGTCCATTCTCAGATCATCAGGGAGAATGCAAGAGACGGAAGAGCTCATGGCGGGAAGAGAGACGGAGCTTCCGGACCGAGAAGATAAATTTGATGTTGTGTTTCTCCTAGAGTAGCTTCCGGCCATTCTCAAGCTCTTCTGTCTCAGATGCTCAGTTGTCTGGTTAAGACTTCTGAGTGTTCGATGCAGAAGAAGATCCACAACTATGCGCCTCTCCTCGCAAGCAAGCCGATATGTGCCAAGACAGGAGATATCAGCGTCGAATAATTCTGAAGGCACGCCGATGCCTTCATCACCAGTGGAATCACGTGGTGATTGAAGCTCATGTTGACCAACCTCCTTGACCAAGTTCAAAAGAGCACGAAGAGCCATGACTGACAAGATAAGAATGTCCTTGTCTTCGTTATGTTGGCAGCTAGGGCAGCTTAGATGTGTCTGCCACCTTGCTAGTGCGTCTCTAGCTAGTGTGAGAATAAAGTCCGATCGTAACTGACCAAGGGAGTGACTGAGCGCTTTGAAATTTGAAAGTTGTTCGGTCAGTTGTTGGAAACAGTGGCATGAATTTAATTGAGGTGCGTGTGATGCTGTTGACTTAAGCTGGCTGGATGTGGGAATTGGTGTTGTGGGGCTATATTGATCGGCAGCAAGCGGGAGCTTGGGCGTGTCTGCATGTCTATCCAGAGGTGGAATTGTCAGGTCGGGGGTATTTAGGAGAGATCTGACCCAAGAGAGGTCCTGAGAAAGGTTGTCCGTCATCTCACTTGAAGGAAACGCAAGGGATGAGGAGGGACTTCGTGCACTGCCTGAACGTGGCTTCTAAGACAAGTAAAAACGCGAGTTAGCTAGAATATATAACGCAACATGAGAAATGGCATACTGAGAATTCTAAGCTTTCTGAATTGGGATGTGAAGAATCAGACACGGAGAAGAGATTCCAGAACTGAGCTGAGCTGCCCTCCGCCCATGAATTGAGATTCACATCTCCTGAACTTCTGGTGCGCCCTGACAGACTTGGAGGTGTCAGAGGGGATATTTGGTCGGAGGCCTCAGTGGATGAAGCTTGCGTGAGGGAAGATTGACGGCTGATCTGAGCAGATGTGGCTTGCTTCTCAAGCGGAAGTATCCAGTCAGCGCTCCGACCGCCATGGAGATTGCCTGGATAAACCCGACTTACGCTGTCAGGTGCCCTGTCTTGTTGCTCACTTCCATTAGCAGCACGCAGCTGCTTGATTCTTTCAAGAGTCCTTTTGTTCTTTACCCCCTTGGGCCGACCAGTGCGGTTGGAAATGCTGTAAGTACACTTGAGGCCCAGTTTATGACATCCCTCACAGGGTATTCCTCCACCGCATTTGACTTTTCCCTGATGACAGAGATCGCAAGCTGAGCGAAGGCTTTTTGGCCCAGACACTGATTTACCATTAAGGTCGTTCATAGTGAACGGGTAGGAGTGGAGGTTGGATCCGCTTATGTCTGCCAAGCCGGCTTGGCTGGTGGAAAGACCAATCCTTAAATCAAATTTGGATATATCTCCCGCTTTAAATCGGGCGTCGCCCGGTGGTGACAGTGGCAATCACTTATCTTCCGAAATATTAACGGCCACTCATAGAAGCATCGTCATGCTGGGCCAGTGAGCTAACCTTTTCGACCATTCTTTTAGAATTTGCTTTTCCGATGTGCATATGGGGTGACCGAGAGTGGAGCACTAATAATGCAAAGTCGACGGCCATTACCAATTTGAGGAGGACCAGATCCATTAAAAGCAAAGTATTCAGACGTGAAACATGCGCGATTGCATCGGGTCCTGTTCAGATTGACTTCGTAACGCAAGGGCCCGATCGAGCTCTGTAACGAGTGTGAAAGTATCGGGTCGTGCACCGGGCGATCGACACCAGCAGAGTAAGCGTGGTCTCCCGTTCGCCGCTTATTTGCCAAGGCTCGTTGTCCTTGTCCAAAATAAGATTGTACTGGGCTCTCCCGGGCGGAATACGAATATTAATTTGCCCCACAGCTGCCAAGAAGAAAGCTTTTTGTGCTGCCGTTCCGGTTCCCCAGAGTAAGAAAGGTGGGACCTTGTTGGAGCTAAGTGGTCGAGAGTGACGATTTGCCTGAAAGGAGCCCAAAACGCAACGTGCAGATCCATGGAAGATATCGCACTCAAATGATCTAATTTTATTCTCCGTGAATAGGAATTGCCCCAGGCGCACCGAGGGCAATTCCTGCATTTTCTCGGTATAGCTAGGGGACCTTGATCTTCAAACGCTTTCGCTTAGCTTCGCCCAATTCTGCATAGCTGCGTCCTCCTCGTATCTGCATGAACTTTCTCCACGAGTGCTGCATTGCGCTCAAGCAATGCGCTCAACTGATAACCCCGATAGCACGCAGCAATTCATATTGGGCCATGCCACCACGAGGTGCTTTTGGACAGTTAAATCGCCGATGAAAAGGCACCGAAGTTGCCCCAGGGTGGGCTGTCCATGGATAATGTTATCTCGTCCATGGCCTGGGCCAGCCTTAACTTCCTTGTATGCTTTGCACGTTTCTTTTTGAGCTGTCGTAAATCAAGCAAAATATTGTCAACTCAGCGTTTATCTGTTCTTCTGCACAACCCGATACCGGAGTGTTGGGAAATTCTTTTCGTATTTTGAAACCGCGCTTCGACCACCATGTCATTGGTATTGATAAGATGAAAATGATCCGTATTTCACAAGGTTAACTTTTGGATATTCTTGACTCATCGCTGCGATGGAGAGATTGAGTGGCGTGGCAAGCCACCGAGGGCGAATTCGGCCTTGATATTGGACGGGCCTTGGAAATATCACCGTCGTTCGACTGCGCAGATACAAGGTTCAAATGAGATCCAAGTGAGGTGATGACCACTCCAACCTTGGTTCAATTTTACGGCCTGTTTAAAATCAATGTAATCTCAACTGAATTAGGCAATAGTTTAACTGGTGAACGAGCTGGGAATGTAAGCTAGTTGCGCACTCCCACGGGTGGGAGATGGTGGCTAGTTATGGATGGACATAGTACTCACGTTACCCTTCAAGTTGATACTGACAAGTCAATTTTGAGCGGCGGACCTTAGATACCTGAAACCTCAGGTGGTGCCGCCTGAGGTGATTGTTATATAAATAATATTACTCTGCAAGTCTCTATACGTGCGCATTCATCACATCTTCTTCAAACTCTCCAAGTTGGCTGTTTTGCTGTGATCAAATGCCCCCATGGGTAGGCTATCCAGGATAAACTTCGCGGTGACAGCCCGACTAACCATATTGATAGAATTGACTTTCCGGCTGCCTATATATAGATGTGCGTTTATAGGTATATACAGGCATTATCGATCAAAATCCAACTATCGCGACGATCATATACACAACCTAGTTCTTTTAAGTAAGCGCTTAATTGAATAATTGAGGCATTACTGGTGTTTGCCCAAAGAAGCTGCAAGGGGGATACTATCCATTGTCCATGTAGAGAGTTAGGTGGGCGGAATGATGGTTAACAGTGATGGCAATGAAAGGCGAGGTATAGGTAGTGGAAGCCAGCAGAATACTCCATCAGCAGGTTCAGGTTTCCAATGTATGGAGCATCTGCATGAATCCAAGATCTCGGTTACTTCGTATCAAGCCAATATATACCAGTACTTGAATAAAATTCAATTAGACAGTATTCGAGGCAATTGATTGCCACCTCAGCCCTCTGCCATATGCGGCAATAATGAGTGAGCTGCATGATCCAGGCCCGCCATGGCATCTTCAGGGTATGTACAATCTCCATTTTCTAACCTGTTGTACTTGTGGGTTATGAAAGCCAGCGGAGGAAATTGGGTGTGGCCAGGCCCTGTTAAGTGCCAAAGAGACGATTGAGCTGGTGATAAGAGCCCGACATCAAATTCCAAGAAATCAAGATTGACAGTCACTGGTTGGTTGTAATCGCCCCGTTCATCCTTCTCCCCAGATTCTGGGTACGTGGGATATTCATCTCCGTGGGGAAACCCTTGTTCCTGACATTCCTGTCTATATTGGCCGTGAAGGGTCTTATTTGGCTGCAAATAATGGTATACATTTAGTGTACCGTTTGTCACCGCGACGATGCTCGTAGATCTTACCGATGCCGAGTGAGCTTTGGTATTTCTTTCATCTTTTCCGAAGACTTCACAAACCATATCCTTCTCTATGGTCAGACCGGTTGACCATGGCAGCCGAGCAATGCCGCTGCTCCGAGGCAGCTGTCGAACTGACAGAGGAAGAGAGTCGTGGCAGGGAAGACGACCTACTGCAAGACTGTAATCCACAGAAGTTGATATCAAGAGGTACGCACGAGGACAGCTGAGAAAGGCATCAAACCAACTTTTGGCCCGGGCACGTGAACCAAGGTTACGCTGCTTCTGGACTTTGAGATCTAGCTGGTCGCTCTCAGGCCTGATTCGTAATTTTGAATCGCTCGAAAGGAATATGTTGCGTGTTACTGAGTACGCCAACTGTAATATCTGATTGGTTCCAACTGCCACAAAGTCCGTAACGTCGTACAGCGATTCTGAATGTCGAATGATTCGGCTGATGGAGTCCAACCTTTTTTGTCGTTTTTGTGTTTCCCAAGAGGATGGTGAAAGCTTGAGATCAATTGCTGCCAAGACAAGTGGCATCGCAGCGTATGCTAGTCTACGAAGAAATGCCGAGACGTTAGCTAAGTTACCATCGCAGAGTGTGACTTCACACTGTTCATTCATAGATGGACGTGCACGGCGGACTAACACGCTAAGTGGCAAGTCCTCCACATTTCCATTGGCACTAAAATATTCCATTACATTACTCAAGCCGGAAATTCCCACTGCCAGATCTCTTGCTATCTGCTTTATGTGGTTCTTATACAGCTCGGTTGAGGAAGAGATTTGTTCCTCTAGTAGAAGAGCCGCATACTGTGCAAGATCGACCTGGGCAGCTCTATACCATGCAGATGCTGTTAGAACGCTAATTTCACCGTAGTCTAACACTAGTTGGTGGGAGGCGGAAGGGATGTGCTTACCGATAGTACATGAAAGTCAAGCTTCTCAATGCCCCGGCTGCATCTTCGAAGGTTGAATGGACATCTGGATTTGGTGGAGGTTGGACTTGGGTTTCCCACAGACTCAGAGATTGTTTGATATCTTCGACTCGCTTCAACCTTCTGCATAACTCAGCCACCGATGATTCGGTTCTTGCCATCACCGCAGGAGTGAATACTAGAGAGACCAAGTCTGTGAGGAGAACAGCTAGGCCACATTGCTCTTGAAGGGCGATTAGTAATTGGATTTTGGTATCATATCCATGGACTCTTGAACTATGCAGCTCCTTTCCAAAGTCAGCCTCACTCAGCCAATCCCGGCATCCGTAGATATCGATCGAAGCCACCTGTGGGCGGCGGCGCAGCCCAATACAAAGACTTCTGTCACGTATCAATATTGTCCACCAAACACGTCTTTTTAGGTTCTGTGGGAAACTTTCGACGCTGACGGATGGATGAGAATCAATTATCATGGCATTTTCAATTGCCCGTGTAAGCCATAAGCTTCCCGCCTGAGGGGCTTGGGCTGAGGTATGATGGGTGAGAAGTACAGCACCCTGGGCCTTAGCCGACGGCTTTGTCTCGGCATTCAAGTCGAATAGCAGCTTTTCATGCCATTAGCCAGCAACTTCTCAATATAACGAAATTTCTAGTCTTACTTTTGCTTTATCGTAAAGCTGCTTTCGGGCATCTCTCTTACTGGTATATCCACTTTTCTGAAGGACTTCCAGTGGAACAAACTGCAAAATCTCCTTAGCGCATAGCCCAAATATCTGACCATAATTGCAATTTCAATAACTCACGGGGCAGCTCGCGAAAAGCAATGCTTGGAAGACGAAAAGCGAAAATTTCTCCTCGCATTGTCCGTCCCATATCCACCAGAACTGAGCCTCATCAATAACAGGAGCAACTGGATAGATGCGCTGGAAGAATTTTTCGACGAAGTATGTTGCCAGCTCTCGACTTGGCAAAGAAAATGAACCCTTGGCAAAAAGGAATGCTTTGTCTTCGGATGATAAGGGAAACAGATCATGGTGCAGAAACTGGTACTCTTCGGATAGGGAATTTTTAATTTCGGGGCTTGCTGAAAATCGAGACTGCGATTCACATGTGCTTAGTTTCGATGCGTTGTTTCCTGGACCGGCGGAATTTATTTCCTGCGGGCGATCAGGCTTCGTGAAAGAGCAGTCGAAGGATGGATAGGCTTGACTTGGCGAAGGTCTCAGTCTGCTATCGTATTTTAGTATCCAATTTGATACAATCAGAGCAGGCTGCACTACTTTGGTAACTTCACACGGAGAACACAATCTGTCCGACCATCCTGTCGACATCGTGTACAAGGACATCCTAGTATTGATGCGTCGCATCGAACCTTGCGATGATGGCACCAAGAGCAAGCCGTAGGCGCTCTTCTGGTTCTCCGTAGCATTATGGCGAGTCCTTATGATTTTGGGGGTTGTCAGCGTCGAAGCAAGCTGCAAATTGAAATCGATGTCAGATGGGTTACGGACTAGCGACATGCCGTAAGTGTCCTAGGAAAGCCGGTGTTGCCTGTCATTACGCAAGGATAAAGTGATCTGAGTGAATTTTGGTTGGGCATAATGGCAATCACATGCCAAGGTTTGGTCAAGCCCCTTTATTCCCCTCAACCTTATACAGTATGTCGCATAATTCATGACGGCCATTAGCCTATATGGCGGTACTCTTCATTAAGGATTGTGGCCCATGTCATAATCTCTCGGATTCATACGAAATTTGGGCACCAGAGAGAGAGAGAATGGCAAGACGAACGATAAAACGGACTGTTATACCGATGTCTGCCTGGAGAGAGTGTAAGATGAGATCAAGGGTGGTCAGGTTGGGCCATCTAGGGCTCAAATATGATCTGATACACCGATGATTTGCTATTGCCCTATTTGAAATCACATCGTATGAAGGCTTTAGCATACACCGGTCTACTCTCCAAATTCCAAGCCACTTGAGTTTCTCCTCAGCAAAAACCGGGGAGATGGACCTGATCAGTGGGGCACAGCTGAAGCCCCACGTTTTCACAGGCTTATGGTCATCTGGGCAACATTCCCCGCGAGGAGTGGAGTAACATGCCGCGGAACTCGGTTGGGAGCTTAGTGGATTCAGATATACGTATGTACGAACCAGTCCTACTCTACATATATTTTATCACCCATGGGCCAGGCTTATTTCACTACAGGCAGGCTGGGACCTCGTAGATCGCGACAGCGTGCGGGGCCTATCATGTTGAATAAGTTGAAATTTATATGATACTCCACAATAAGCAAAGAAGGACCCCACCAGGGACTGTCGAAAAGGTAAACCTTTAGCCATAGATCTTCGCCCAATTTCACCATTGAAACTCGTGTGGTTTGCAAATGTAAAAGACCAAATTTATACTGCCAGCCAACGGAATGCCATCAAGCTGCATTCTCAAGTCGTCGCCGCATGTCTCGCATATAGTATTTCATCGGATAAGTGCGTATGGTCCTTGGGAGGCACGGGTACGTTGCTCTCGATAGTCCCATGATGAATCGATATGTCATTCGCCGTATCTTGCTTGTCCTGAGACCATAGGCCTGCCGGAGCCGATCGGGCAGCATCTGAGCAGTCGTAAGACGCACAAGAGGTAATAGGAGACGAATTTGAAGTGGGGCTTCCTTATTTCGTAGAAGGTCCTTGGCAACACTCCTCGCATTGTCGGTAACGTCCATGGTCGCAATCTGGTTATCCCAGTATTTCCAAAATTCTTTCTGGTTGGGAGGCCACATATCAGGAGTAACTCGTAGGGAAAGGGCAAGAACTGAGTATTCTCTGTAGATAGCCTCTGCGTCTGCATCGTCGAACGTGCCAAACATCTCTTGGTAAAGCTCTATTCCAACGGCGTATAGGGTTGCGGCTACCCATAGTTGAAGTTTAGGATCATCTGCAGAGTATCCAGGTCCATTCACCGACGCATGAGCACGATGGACCATCTCAATAACTGCCTTTTTCTCATCCCTTGTTCCAAATGTAACGCAGTAGACATAGGTCATGGTGGTTCGAAGGCGATCTAATGGACGGTACGCAAAGTTACTGTGGTTGTCAACGCCTTGCGCAACTCCAGGCTCGGCGACTTGAAGCAGAATGGCAACGGCGCCACCTGCAAGCAATATCGCTTCCTGAACCACCTTGTGTATTTTCTCCGGTCTTTCCAGCGCATCAAGCAATTCCGGCCCAGGAGATGGGTCCGTGGTTTTCTCCTTGGTATACATGCTCGGAAAAACTGTCAAAGGTGCTTAATTGCGAGTTGGTCTATCAATGATGATATAGTTCTTGCACCCGGTCCACAAAGTTTCACAGATCTGATTGGGGTAACCTGTGAATGATACTGTAGAGAGTCGGGGTGGCAGAGTTCGGCTTTTAAATTTAATCGTGTTCTCCTAGTCAGGTATTATGTATGGTAGGTGTTGCGCTCAACCGTAATACTTCCAAACCTTTGAACACAACGCGTATTGCTACTGTCATGCCCATTAGTCCTTTAGAAAGTTCCGTTTGCCAGAAGACACTACCGCGGACCGATGAGTTCCTCATCTATAATCAGGGTATAAAGGCTCTTACTACGAGTCAAAAATTGCCTTACCGCGGGCCGCCAGGCCGAGGGATGCCTGATTCATGCGACAAGAGTGGCTCTGCAGCAACAAGTGAAAGCTACGAATGGAGCGAGAAAGTGCACATCTGCTCATGTTCCTCTGACGCAAGAACCAAATTTCCCCGGATCTGCGTTCACTAAGTTATTCTGACATTTGATCCGTATGTAGATGGCGAGGGGTTGTTTTTTGCGAAGGGTCCGGGCGTGCTACTCAGTTTTGTATAAATGTTATAGACTAGACAAAAGTAAAAATTAATCAATAGTCAACGGCATCACATATCGTATACCTTCAGGTGATATTAACTCCGTTCTTCTTTATGACCATGCAATTCAACAAACAGCATTTCGTGATCGGTGATAACCGCAACTTATCTTCGTCGAGTCAATATCTGGAGGATGGACAGCCACTCTCCAAGGCCCACAAGGATGGCGTATACCATATCGAGACAGCGAGTTCACTCAAGAAATCTCCTTCACGCACAAGAAAAGCTCGGGATAGCTGCCAAAATCACTGGCGACGTTTCTGGTGCATCTATGCGATTGCTAGTGTCATATTTCTGGCCATATTCCTACCTGTCTTGTAAGTTCAACGTCAGAGGTTGCTGGAATTAAATCGGCTTGCATGT
The DNA here is from genome assembly GCA_031761475.1 of Penicillium pancosmium. NCBI lineage: Eukaryota > Fungi > Ascomycota > Eurotiomycetes > Eurotiales > Aspergillaceae > Penicillium > Penicillium pancosmium. The sequence continues at coordinate 19,544 of JAVMSB010000174.1, read as the reverse complement.
TGCTGACATCTTGGAATATTAGCTTTTTGGTCGCAGTTCCGGCAATCGCGCAGAGAATTGTTGACAACACAAATCTTCCTGTTTATGGGGCCCAAATTCTAGACCCGAAAGCCGAAGAAGTCAGCTTTACGCTTCAAACATCCTTGAAAATTCCAATGGGCCTCCGAATTCATACAGACCCCCTAGATCTGAGCCTTTTTAGTAGGGATATTACGCCTATGAAACCATATCTCACTGTCGCACTGCCGGACTATGACTTAAAAGGCGAAACAAATATGACAGTGACAAAGAACAATACAAGAATCCTCAACCAGGCCCAATTCATCGACACGCTTACAAAAGCTGTATACAACAAAAGGTTTACACTTTCCGCGAAAGGCTCTACAGTTGGCCATCTCGGAGCTCTGAAAGCACCATTGACTCTGGATAAAGACATTGAATTAGACGGTGAGCTGAAGCCCTCATATCCCCTGATACCATAACTCACAATTGTCTTTGAAGGTCTTGATAGGCTCAATGGATTTGCTATTGACTCTGCCCAAATTTTATTGCCCAAGGAAGAAGACGGTACCAACATTGTTGGCTCTGCAAACCTACCTAATCATTCCGTTTTTACGTTTGCACTTGTACGTCGGACATCCAATTTATCTTCGTAGCATCATGCTAATTATATCTAGGGAAATATAACTCTCAATCTGAAAAGTTCGGACCTTATTATTGGCCAAGCAACTATTCTCGACGTTCTGCTTCGCCCAGGGAATAACAAGGTGTCACTTAGAGGAACCCTGGATATTGACACCGTGCTTGATAACCTTGAGGTCATCATGGAGGCACAAAGCGATGCATTAAAAGATGGCGATATTGAACTATCGGCCTCTGGGAACTCGACGATATATAACGGCATTCACATTCCATATTATGAGGATATCTTGAGCAATCTGACGCTCACCGCGAGAGTATCGATTCTCGGGGTCTTGGGTAACACAATGCAAGGGCTATTGGATAATAACGATTCGTCTCTTGGGAATGTTCTCCGAAACATTACCAGCATTCTGGGTGATTTATCTGGCTCGACGAATATTTCTTCCACCATTCAATCTATGAGGGCTCTAGTTTAGCAAAGCAAGGCCAGCAATACTAGTATGCTTAATTTGTACCACTCCCAGCGTCCCAAATTGCGGAAATATATGTACGGGTAGTTGAGCACCGGAGGCCTTGCGAGTATTTACACCTGGGCAGAAAGGTGAAGTTCAGAACTTGAATAACTGACAGCCCAAAAGAAATTTGGCATTTTTGGTGGTAACTTTAATGGTTCGTGTATATGAAAAAAGATAAATATAACGACTTGAAGATGATTCAGTTTCAAAGGTGAGGTTTAATGGTCCCTGACTCAATTTCCTTCTTTGCATCTTCCCTCAAAACTCGCTTCAAGATCTTACCACTAGGGTTCCTGGCAATCGAACCGACAAATTTGACTCCACCGGTCAGTGCCTTATACCGAGCGAGACGCTCCAGTACGTAGGCCTTGGTTCCTTCTTCAGTAAGTTTGGGCCCATCTTCTTTCGGTCGCCGCACTACATATGCACGTGGGAACTCAGTGTCGGCGCCTGGTATAGTTATGCCAATTACTGCTGCATCAATTATCTCTGGATGTGAGAGTAGAACCGCTTCAAGTTCTGGAGGGGCTACCTGAAACCCCCGGACTTTAATGAGCTCTTTCTTCCGGTCGACGATATACCACTTCCGGGTATTGTTGTCACAGTAGGCAATATCCCCAGTATGGAACCATCCATCCGAATCGAAACTTTGGGCATTGGCCTCTGGGTTCTTGTGGTATCCCGGAGTCACTGTAGGTCCTCGAACACACAGTTCTCCGCGTACATCATAAGCGGAGATGTTATTTCCATCGTCATCCACGAGTCTTCAAATAAAAGGAGCATCAGTACTTTGCTCCAAATTTTACCATAGGGATGACAAGGGCGCTTAACGAACTCACTTCGCCTCTAAATTTGGTATGAGTCGTCCCACAGACCCAGTATTGTCATGTTCCGGGAACGGGAACATAGTTGCTATGCAGGATGTTTCTGTCATTCCCCATACTTGGGTAAAAGGGCTGTTTTCACTCATCATTGAGCGGAATCGGGCCTGAACATCCTTATCCAAAGGCGCGGCTCCACATGCCGCAGCGCGAACCTTGCGAAGGAATGGGCGCTTCTGGGAGAGAGGGGACATCAAAATCGCGATGACTATGGGGGGTACCATGGCGAGATCGGTGACATTAAACTCCTCCACAGCGGACAAGAACCCTTGAAGATCAAATCTTCGCATCATATAGGCCGTGTTTCCCTCCTTCAATGTGGATATATGGGTGACAGGAGCAGCCGAAGCGTGGAAAACGGGGACGGCAATGATGCGCGAAATCTAGAGGCACAATATTAGCTCAGGGTCTGTCTTTCTTTCTTTTGTGATAGCCGAGAAGGGATTAGGAAAGAACTCACAGGATATGGGCGAGTGTTTACCCCGAGCACCAGCTCATGCTGGGCAATCAAATTGTAGTGCGTGATTTTAACAGCCTTAGGGAGGCCGGTTGTTCCGCTACTGAAAAGCCTCGCGGCCGTGGTGGATTTGGCGGTTTCTAGATCATCAAATCTGACCCAGTCCTCTTCGCCGGAACTCAAAAGCTCTTTCCAAGACTGTCTTTTGGAAGGAATTGGCTGGTTGTGGTTGTTAAAAACCCAGACATGGTGGTCAGGGATGCCTGTTTCTGCAGCTGCGCGGAGAAGAGAATCAAGTATCTCCGGCTCGGATATCAAGAATTTACTCTCCGAAGCTTTGATATGGTGAGCTAGCTCGTGTGGGGTGTAGGCCGGGTTTGATCCCGTAAAAACCCCGCCGGCTCCGATGATGGCAAGCACGAGGATGCTATAGTTGATCTGGGAGTAATTCGAGATGTAAGCATCAGGTCGACAAATGAGCATATACGAGTATATTGTCCCAGATTTATGACACCTACATCATTGAACGAATGAATAAGCACGCACTCGCCTTTGCGCAAGCCAGCCGCTCTGAGGCCAGCAACGAGACGACGGATCAACTTGCGAGCTTCGTTGCATGTAATCGAACGCGAAGGGTTCTGGGCATCAATGTAGATCTGAGTGGATAATCAGCAAGCATTTGCGAAGGTTGGGCAGGATAGCAAGGCCTTGCAAAGATCGGACTTACCGGCTTGTCTTGGTCATATGGAGGTGCGTCAAAAATGTAAGACAAAAGGTCCTTGGTGGGCAGTAGCACCCGCTCGGCCGGCTCGAAAATCATTATGAAATGGGTGAATGGGATTGAACTCAGACAAGTAGTACGTGTCAAATATGGGGAACGATACACAGAAGGATGGAAGCAAGGGCGATCGGTTGGGGTATGTATGTACTCGATTCTGCGGGCTGGATTGCCAACAAGGATTGCAGGTACGGAGTACAGAGATTAAGGATCAAGTATCAGACCCTTACGTCGACTTTGTTTTTACAAGTAAAGCATTCGGTGATCGTCAGCTGATTGACTGGAAATGGGCCCAAATGGCGGTCCGCGGCTTCAGCTCAGCCCCTCCTTTTTTCTCTGTTTGTTTCTCCTTCTCTCTTGTGCTCGGCTCGGAACTCGGTTGGAGCTAAGCCCACGTCAGCACAAGTCTGGCTAAAAAGTTAAAGTACGGGGTACGGGGTAGGCATTGGATATTATGCAGGCATACCACCCTTTGACCCCGTTCATATTTCCCGTTCTTCTCAACATTAAGCAATGAATTCCAGACTTTGCAGTGCGAGTTCCCCGCACTGTAAAGTGGAGTGAGGCGGACAAGGGTGAGCCAACCTCGGTGAAATGGGGCCTGAGATGACTCGGAAGATGGCAATCGCAATGTGAGTTGGCCCAGTTTATTCTTACTGTACTCCTTACTCCGGAAGAAGCCCTAGCTGATTCGAAAATGGAAGACTCGAATTTGAAGCTATTCCTGATGTGCTAGTTGAGCAGGACTCCGACTTCAAGTCCATGACACCTGCCCAGGCAGCCTTCAAGTTGGAAATTAGTTTGCATTACCTTACATAGCTTTGTCCTGTATTCACTTGGAATATATCAAATATATCTATACTAGTTAGGAGCTGCCCCCGGTGATGTTCTTCAAGTTCATAAAATAACGTCATCAGCCACCATTTTCGAATTTTTCGCAAAAGGCAGCGGTCGCACTGCTGTCAAATTCTGAATTCTGACATATCAGACCTTCCTCTGCTTGCTGTCTATTCTTCCAGGGTATTTTACTCTGTAATTGATCCTGCGGCCAAGCGATTCATCAACTTCTGGGCGGGGTCCATCGTACCTCTAGGGCTGTGGGATTGGATCGGACTTGGCTTTCTGTCAGCCCCAAGCCATCAATATTGGGTGGACTTTTCGTATTAGGTTATACCAAGAGCCTGAGACATGAAAGGAACATCGAGTATAATCCATTTATTCAAGTACTCTGTCATGGAGGCCTGAGAATCACAACATCCCAAGACTCTCGGATCACGAGAAGCTGACGCCAGATCATAACGTGGGCGGGACAATCGCACAAGACCGCTCACTAAGTCAAAACTTGCGTTATTCTGGATCCTTAATCATAGTCATGTCATGTGGAAGGTATAAATTTATTATATCAATGGTATCTAGTACTCGAAACTTGAAGCATTATGGTACTATGGTCGGTCACGGTGGAAACCACAACTATATCCTCCAGGGCTGATACAGTCACGGTCTGCATTGTTCCCCTGGTCACGGGTGTATAGAGCTTCAATGACTATTTTCTGCAGCAGGAGCCAAAACACATATCTGCGGCTATAAACCTGTTAGTCGATGAGCCATGGCTTCAACTTCCTAAACTTCAAGTTGGAATGCCTACCGTTGAAATTCTTTGATGGAATAGCCGTCTTGTATGGCTGTGAATCGGGACTCTGCTCGGACCTGTATTTGAAGGATGCTCTTAGCTTTGACCCCTAAGCATCTGCCGTTTGAATGGCTTCTTTCGAACACGGTACATAGTACTTACCTCTGAATGAGTGTAATTTCAGATTGTCCATCATCGGGTATGGACTTCTCCTTGCCATGGAGAGAGAAGAGAGTCTTCATCCATGACCCTTTGGAGGACTGGTGGAGTTCAGACGCGGACATCATGCTGCTTCAACGGGTTTCTGAGTGAGGAATTGGTTACCACAAAATCCAGAATTTACAATCCAGAATGTTAAAATAATCAGCTTGTGTTTTGAGTGACGGGTCCTTGTTCATATACTATGGATAATGGAGATAAAAGAGCATGTCATGTTGCCGGTGAGCACAAAACTAACGAGTACCTGCCGACGTGCGATTCCGAAGGAATCTGCTGGCCGAGTTGAATGGAGTCATTCCATGATGGGTACCGATGGCGCTGTCAGGCTTCAACGTTCGCCGATGGTGGCCGATGGGCTGCGGATTGGGCTTGGTCCGTGCAGAGGATAGACTTGGTTAGTTGATTCTCTCTGGGGTTTACGACGTATGTAATTCACCTGTTGCGACCCCGTAGTAGTCTTCGTTTGCCGACATCATCCGCCGGTGGTGGGTCACACTTCGCCGAGCCAATCGATATCCTTTTTTCTGCTCTCCTCTGCTCTTAATTAGTAACTACTAATGACATACTTGGAATTCGCCGAGAGGAACTTGGCCGAACGCTGAGCAATAGAAAATTCCAGTGCCTCTCGCGCCACCGGCGCTTTTGACCGTGACTGTGACCGACATTTAGGACGTTAAAACGAACAACCCTCCCATCCTTGTTCTCTTCGCCGATCTTCTACGCCGCAGCTTTCACCATGTCACTGCCCCCTTCCGCTCGCCCGTACCGGTCCAAACGACACCGGCCATGCGATCAATGCCGATCCCGAAAGCTGGGATGCCAGACGGGCGACGGCATCCCTTGTCAACGATGCCGAGCTGCCAGAATAGACTGCACCTTCGACAACCCACCGCCGAAACGTGCACGTCTCTCGGAATCGCTCTCCTTCAGTGTCTCAAGTGTCGATGATCTACCGGCCACCTCGCACGGCGAAGTTGGGGAGATCTTGGTCGCGGATATCCCCCACTTGAAGAGTTCTGCCGATAGCGTCCAGTCCCCTTTCCCATCACTCGAATTCGGCCAAGTCAGTGGTCCATCGCCGGCCTCGGGGATCCCTCTTGCTACCCGACCGCCGACCCAGTTTGTCCAGAGTATTGACCGATTGGAACATGGCTATGCGCAGTTGTTTGGTGCCTCCGCCGAGTCCGATCCGTGGTTACTCCGACATTGCCGTTTTGACGACTCTGGAATGAAGTATTTCTACAAAATCCACTTTCGGAATGCAGGTGGTGTCCCCACTGCTCAACGTATTCCGGTCCATTTCATGATATCATCCGGCGATCTATCTGACGGACTCAAGCAGGAAACCAGGGCAGGTCTCGGCCAAGTCACGCGGGAACAGCTTGATTGTTTAGTGCCCCCCGAGTATGGTAGAAGACTAGTCGCACTGTGAGTCCAATCCCCCAAGGTACTATGCGGTTCTCTTCTTCTTGTTGCTGCCAAAGTGGATCCAATTAACGTTGACTGGATTAGATTCGTCAAGTATGTATTTCCTGCGCTGCCGGTGATATCTCGCTCCCAACTTGGGTTGACCATTCCGTCGTATCAGCTCCCGGAGCTGTCCGTGTTGGCTAAAGTCCCAGTGCATCTCCTGGCCGCCATATACGCATCGGCATTTCCCTTCGTGGCTCATGATGACTACTTATGTGTTCTCAACACCTATCACTCATCCCCCGTTCAAAGGCTGTGGCGAATGGTGTACGAGCTCGTGAGCGAAGAAATCCACACTCCTCGTCTCGCGGTTCTTCAAGCCGCTCTATTATACCTTCACCAGCAGCCCGCCGATGAGGCCAGATATACAACCGCCGATACACCTTTTTTATGGTCTTTTGTGGGGCAAATCGTCGGCCTCGCCTGTTCCCTCGGCGTTCATATTGAATGTCGCATGTGGGGGATTCCGGCTTGGGAAAAACGTCTCCGGCGCCGGCTGTGGTGGGCTGTCTATACCGAAGATAAATGGCGCAGTTTATTGATGGGGCGCCCACCCTATATCCACCCGGCCGAATGGGATGTCAGTGAATTAGACGAGGGCGACTTCTTGGTTGGGCCACGACAAGGTTTCTCGACGTCTTCCTGTGACACCGAAATCCCATTTCGCTATCTGGTTAACCTTGCTCGAATCGCGGAGGAGATCCATGAAACATTCTAGTGAGTCATTATTCTTCCCATTAAAATCAAAGCCCCATCTGGTCAGCCGTGGATTGCAGTTACTGATCCCTTCATGCAGCACTCTGCGAGCCTCTCAAATCCTAAACGCAAACTTCGACGCCTCTGCTGAGCTCGGGCGAGACCTGTTGGAGAAACTCAACACTTGGTACTCTACTCTCCCGGAAACATTTCGTCTCCCCAATTGGAGCAAATCGGTACATGGCCAGGCACCCTATCCGACATCCATCCACTTTGCATATCTACTGCTCGTCGTATATGTGTATCGGGCTATGCTACGACCAATGGCCCGATCCTCATGTCCTCCAATGATCTTCGACCTGGAAGAAATGGCTGCCACCTCCCCGTTACCTGTGGACGATCCGACATTGGATTTTGCCGAAATCTCTGGGATCGAGCCATTCCCGGAGATCTCCATGTCTGATGTAAGTGGCACCGGCGAAATTACACTTCATGCAGCGGAGAAGTGCGCAACGATCCTGGTGAATTTCACCCGGAGACTTACAGCTAGTGATTTTACGGGATTTTGGTATTCATGTAGGTCACTCCTTACCACCCACCTGAGCACTCATGCCAGTCTTCCCTGTGTCAGGAGAATTTATAGCAGGGGTATTAACATCATAATAGGGTCCCGTATTGGATTTGCGACGGTTTCGAACTTTCTTATGCTCCTACTTGTTCAGGCCCCCAACGCCTCACATGCAACACGAGGGAAATATCTGGTGGATTCATGGCTACAGGTCCTTCGATGTCAGAGTCAAAGTTTTCCCCTGGTAAAACTAGGACTTGCACGATTAGATGCCATGCACTGGGCCGGCCTGGAGGATACATTTGTTCTTCCCCCACATGTGCATGAAGCCACAGCTAACTTCGAGGAAGATAGGTCGATTGTATGACGGATGTCAGTTGTTTGACTATGTGTAGATCCTATAACCCTTCCCAGTGTAAAACTCACCAGCCCTCTCTTTTTCTATTCCCAGGCGTTTCGAACTTTTTCTTTCAATGGGCGATCTAAAACATTATACGAGCTATCAGAAATAGAATAACGTGATATTTGGAATCTTGTTCGCTGGCTGGGAGCCGATTGTTCAAGTTTTGAAGAAATTCACGAGTCATGTTGATAAGGTGCCACTACGAAATCAACCTCTTAAACCTGGATTACGGTCATCCCTGTCAGGCATGTGGCGTGGCAGAGAGGGGTTTAATACGGCGTCTGTTGCGCGGGGTTCGGCAGTTCGGTAATTTCTGAGGGAATGGTTTGCGCCCCCATGTGTTATCCCCGCTCGAGAAATGGTCTGAAGTTGATCTGAAGGCATCGATCGATACAAATTTAAGCAGAAACCGTTTCAAATGCATCCAAAACTGGCCAGGCATAACAATGGGAACCCATCGGGAAATAAAAATCAAGACCGAAGCTCCACCCACCGGTGCATTCGAGGTCCGACCTTTCAACGTCGACACTGCATCCCATATATCGGAGCTTCTGCAGAGAAACCATGACAACTATCATATCTATATCCATAACCTAGGCCTTCATAGTAGGAATTCTCACTGATAGAGCTATCCCCTTACCTACTAGTACTGACTCAATGTGCCAGATCATATTCTCCACCATCTACTAGCACTGTATGCACTTGGCGCGACGCCTGGACAACTTGATCAAGCATTTAATTTGGCTACTGGGTCACAGCGACCCACCCGTCCTCCGGATGCCCGCCGAGTACTAGATCTTGCCGATCCTGTGAAATTCAGGACCTTTCTTGGAAAAGGAAAATATTACGATGATTTCTTTGCTTTCTTTCAGAAGGAAATTTCTACCAAGGGCTGGCACGCCACCGTCAACGAATACCTTTTCAGAGGAGATGAAAGAGCCGAAGATATGATGCGCAGATTTTTTAGCGGTTAGTGTTGATGCAAAACACTATTGAAATATATCAGAATATCTAAGAATATTGGATTGCTCGCTACCTAGGTTTCTTGCACTCATCGATCCATCTGGGATACGCGATCGAATTTTGCCAGCCGCTTGTCGCAGCAGAGGCATTGGCTTTGACCGCAGTCCACGACTCGGGGTTTGGCGAAATTCTCGCTATGGTGGAACATGCGTCAAATGAGTCCCCCGATTCAAAGGGAATGATTGAGCTGCAACAGGAGATATATGCCAACTCAAACATCCGAAACTCGATGGATTACGACCATGGTGTCTTTCAAATCCGAGACAATTTGTTGGTTAATGCCAGGGACGATTTCTTACGTATAATCAGCCACTGGAAAGTAAATTCCGAAACCTTGAAGGAGAAGACTGCAGAACTGCTGAATTCCACAAGTACAACCGGAGACCATCCCCAATACCTGTATCGGGCTAACATGTGCTCATATATAGTTTACTGGACAGCCCTGGCTCAGCGACCGGACAAGCAAATCAGATTCGATTTCTTTTTGATGCATTCTATCACCGCTGGATCCTTATGGCCAGCTCTAAACAGTGCATCCTGGATTTCACCAGTCAACAAATGCAGGTTGTTGGAATGGAAAGGTCGATCTGACTTAATGCTCTACTGCCAGTCTGGCGCTCCCCAACTCCATGCGGAGGAATTGATCTTATATCGCCCAAAGATACCTTCTGGATGGCCGGGAGTCTTCCATCGCGCTTGCGAATACGGCGATGATGGACATCTTGTGAAACTCATTCGTGCAATCGCCACAGCTGCCGAAGACATCAAGTCGTTCCCCCAAGATTCAAGGCTTGCGATAAGATCAGCGCGTGAGCTTTTGACCATCGCCCATATGGGTATGTGCATTTTCATTTTTATCATTCTTCGATATATTTCTCTAACATTAAAACTTACAATATCTAGTTATTGACTCCAGCGAGGAATTTAACCAGAATACTGCTGATCATGAAGCCGAGATGATATGCGCCAAGTATGAATATCCTCGGCTCATGTCGCATGAAATCCAACGAGTGACTGCAAGATGGCCTCGACATGTAGGATTTGAGCAATCGTGGTTTCACATACCGGCACGCAAGCCACGCCCTCTCGCACAGCTCTAGCAAATAATGGAGACATGGAAATAGTGATAATACTGGGCTATCGTGGTAGGGTTGGCAAATGGGCTAGGCTGTGAGCTCGATATGGCTTGGCGCTGCAACCTCGTATCATTTAATAAGTCAAATCATACTCTTCTTTCCTTTTTCTCTATCTTAATCCCGTTGGCGTCGCCCAAGATAGTTAAGATATTCGGCAATCCCCGCCTCTGCGTGGCATCCCACGTCTCCACATATCAACTGCCGATCGGTAGGGATGTAACGCTGCCATTGCGGAGCCACCAACAAGAAAAAACATAAGAGCCACACATCGCGAATCTTTTAAATCTAGCAATCGTGCAAGAAAATGAGGTTGCCCATAATTCTTGCTGCAGTAGCCGCGTCGGCCGCGTCGGCTCTGCAAACACTCCCTCCCGCCCAGTTCGATGCGCTCGAGACCCCCACGGACGAGAGGTTCTCGCTCGCGACAACGAACAAAGTTATTTACATCGAGGAGGATTTTGCATCGTGGACTGATCAGAATGGATTAACCCTGATTCCCCCGTCGGCGTTGGAGTTTGCGCGAACATTCCGTGATGATCTGCAGGAGCTCACCAATTCTTCGTGGGACGTTCGAACCGTCCGGCAGTTTCCAAAGTCGAGATCTGGGGTTTTTCTCGGTCGCTCCAAGAAGTCCCAGGCCGAATTTGTTTACGAGGATGGTAGTTCAAACGAGGAAGGCTATGAAATGCGTGTTGAGAAGGACCAAATTTTCATTGAAGGCTCTGGTGCTCGAGGAATGTGGTGGGGGACTCGGACTTCGCTCCAAAAGCTTGCTCTCGGTTCAACTTTTTCAATCCCCGTTGGCGCAGTGAAAGATGCCCCTGCATATGCAACGAGAGGATTCATGTTGGATGCGGGTCGCAAGTGGTACTCTTTGCCTTACTTGAAAGATCTGTGCACTTACGCGTCTTACTTCAAAATATCCGAGTTTCATTACCATGCAACCGACAATTATCCCTTGAGTCGAGGGCCCAACGTCTCATGGAACGAAGTCTACTCGCAGTTTGCCTTGCGACCAGAAAACCCTGAACTGTTACCATTGGTGCAGCGAATTAATGAAACTTTATCCAGAGCCGATTTCGATGAGTTCCAAACCCACTGCGCGCAGCGTGGAATCACCGTTATGCCAGAGATCGAAAGCCCCGGTCACTGTTTATCTGTGACGAAGTGGCGACCTGAGCTGGCCTTGGATCAACATGACCTTTTAAATCTCTCACACCCCGATACTATCCCATTGGTGAAGTCTATATGGTCGGAATTTCTTCCCTGGTTTCATACCAAGGAGGTTCATATTGGCGCCGACGAGTACGATTCGACTCTTGCCGACGACTATATCAGATTCGTCAACGAAATGTCCGAGTTTATTGCTCAGGATTCTGGCAAGGGAATTCGGATCTGGGGCACCTACGAGCCATCCAAGACGCAGTCAATCAATAAAAACATCACAATTCAGCACTGGCAGTATGGTCAATCCGATCCTGTACAACTTGCAGCAGACGGCTATCAGATCATCAATTCGGAAGACTGGTGGGCTTACATGTCGTTGAAAAACGACCATGTTCCAATTAGCCCCGCGCCTTATCCTCAAATTTTCAACAACAGTCGCGTCTTAAACTTCGCGGATAAAGAGGGTTGGCAATGGACCCCGCAGCTATTCAACCCGGTGAATCTGACGGAACAGCCCGATCAAAAAGCTGTCCGAGGCGCAATTCTCGCTGCATGGAGCGATAATGGTCCAGATGCGACAACGCAGTTGGAGGCTTATTACGCCATTCGCAATGGAATCCCAGTCGTTGCCTCTCGAGCATGGACGGGAAGCCGGGGCTTGCGGCTTGATGAACGAACCCTGGACAATTCATTGGAGATATTGACAAGCAAAGCTGTCGGCCAGAATTTGGATCGGAGATTACACAGACAAACTTCCCTTATTCCCAGGCCCAACCTGACGTGGAGCCGACCCCAGACGAAACACCCTCTCGGGGTATACGAACTTGGTCACGGTAGCAAAGGAATGAATTATACTCTGGATCTTGCAGTGGCTGGGCCATTCTCCCTCGAGAGCGCCGATGATGTTCTCACTATGTCCGAAGATGGCCAGTTGACCTTTAACTCGGATGGATGGCCATATCCCCTTCGGTCGGTCGCCCAGGAAGATGGTTTCGACATTTCCCACCCGGGTCGTATCTGGGCCAATGCAACGAGCTCGAGCCACGAAATCGTGAAACTCCCCCAAAGAGCTAAAATAACAATTACTACGAGCGCACTAGCAGGTAGTAGGGTCTGGGTGGATGGTGCTTTTGTGGGTCGCTTTGAGGTGTTCGTCTATGGCGGAAAGAATCAGATTTTCTCTTGGAGTCAAATGGCTTTTGTTGCTCCCCTACAAACTGTCCGTGGGGACGGTCTGAAAAAGCTAACGCTACATTGACGGGCCTAATTTCCAATGAGAGAGGTTTCAGTGCCAGCAAGGCTTCTTTGAGTTGGATCTTTGTGTAAATAAGGTCAAATTCTGGCCGTAAGATAGATAGTGATATGGATATACTAAGTAGTACCAGTGGATTATAATGTGGATACTACTGCTACTACCAGTAGGGAGTATAAGTGAATTATGTCCAACAGGCCTCGCGATGGCTGACTCATGCTTTATAGTACTCAGGGAGAAACAACCACTCGAGTATGTCGTCGCGATCATTAAAATTACACCTTTTGTCAACCCATTACCCTCTCATCCCCTCGCTCTGAATATCTACTTGTAGCCGTCTGTAGGGTGGCTTCTGGCCTTCTTATCTTAGAATGAACCCTTTATTTAACAAAGGTCAGCATCGCATCCAGCGAACTAGTTTTTTTGAGAAGCCCAAGTATTCGCGCAGGGAAATCCGTGTTAGATGACCCTTCGGCGCAATAGAATCCCGCAATAATATCGAAGGATGCTTTTGACTCTGGTTTTTATTCCCGTGCTAACTAGTTCGCTACGTTTCCTAGGAATACTAGTATTAAGTTGTGGTCATGTTCTTATAGATTGATTGGATTCTTGGGTGAAGCATGCCCAAGGCCAGTTCGTTCTAAAACAAAGCCAATAACGGCATGTCGTCATTTGTGGATACTGTATTCCGTAAAAGGCGTCGGGGTGTAGTAAGGGATCCGCATCAAGTACAAGGGTCATGTTATTGTCATCGGTGTTACCTAATCAGGATTAATATGTGATATTTCAATCATAAAATTTTATCCCGTATCTCAAGTCAGATTGGCCGGAATACTGTGGGCGCATTGGACCATCTGAGATAGGCGGTATCGTCTACTTATAGATACTGACACCTACAAAGAACTGGATATGTGCGGTGAGATGCCAGGTGCGTTTGAGAAGCAAGCGGAGCTTTTGACAGATATGAATATGGACATGGGAAGCGATCTGATCGAAGAAGTACTACAAATTCTGGAGGAAGTTTGCATAATTATAGAAGGTATTCGAAAGTCGCTTGATAAAGATGACGAGAGGCCGGTGCAAGTTCCAATTTCGGACCGAGAGCAGCGACAACACCAAAGATTGCTCGAGTATGATACAAAATCGGCTCGAATGATATTGTCGCAAAACAGAGAATCTGTGATCAAGGTGGCCCCACCCGAGAAGTTTCCAGACTTATTGGATGACAGTCAAGCTACTCATAGTTTCCAACTTATTTATCAAGATTTAAAAAGTTGGGTTGAACGGCACTTCACTCGCTTTGCATGCCAAAGAGACGCCGACGATACAAAATCAAGTGACGATCGTACAAATTCTCTTCCAGATTGTTCCAAATCTCGTCCAGATACTACACTCCACCTAATTCATGGAGAAGTATTCGAACGCCTCTTCACCTCCGTCCTGGCTCCTTTTATAGTGGGGACTAGTAACGTTTATTTGGATCACCATCTGCGACTCATTGACAAAGAAGTACAAAAGCTATGTAAGCGACTGATCTGATCTAAAATATCTATCAAACTAAAAACCGCGACTAAAGTGGGGGATAAAGACCCAGTTCAGGTTTGGCAACGTTGGCGGTCCGTCTTGAGTAATGCCATATCGTCTCACGAGATTGAAGGCCTAGAGAAGACCTGTGACGATATTATGCAGTGTGCCGAATCAAAATTTGCAGAGGTTTCTGCAACCGACTCAAAGAAAAGACGGAAGGAATTGAGGCAAATTATTCGAAAGTGTTTGGACTTCAAGAAACGGCTTGAGTGTCAGGGCAACCTTTTCTATTTTTGGTGGAGTCCACCAGGAGCAGCCTTGCGCGAGGAGCGCATGGTGAGTATCACGGGGCAATGTGCAGCCAACGAGACAGTTGGACGGACTTTATGGCCGATGTTCTACAGACAGCTTCCGGATGAATGGGTCATACTAGCGAAGGAAGTAGTGCTTACGACCCCGGGGCCATAAAAGGGAACCGAGAGCCCAAACTTCTTCGAGTGCAAGACACCAGCCAATTCATGATACTCCACGGTGAAGGGGGATTTTACTAATAGCTAAGATATGTTATACGGTACTAGTGGTTTGACGATGGGCATAGCATAAATTCTATGTATCTTGGTAGCTTAAAAAGTGCATTGGCTCTCAATAATAAAACTCTTAAAGAGAAGTTACATGCTTCCGACGAAAAGGTCAAACCCCCTCGGCGAAGCCATCACCTCCAGCCTCTGTATCAATTTTCATTGCGTCCATTAGGCCACAAACCTCGAATATTTTCCGGGGCCCTAACCCTTCTGGGATCCCTACAACTCCTTCCGTCATGAGGCGCGTCAGAGCGGATCGAATCCCAATATAGGCAGGGGTGATGGAAGCGAAAGAGAAAATCATTATTCTGAATCCCATCTCCTCGGCCTCCTTGGTGGTGATCAAAGGGGTGGCGCCGTGTTCGACCATGTTGAGAAGCAGAGGCCAGGGAGCCAGGTCTTGAACTGCCTGACGAGCCTGCTCCTTCGAAGTAAACCCTTCGAGAAGGCCAACATCGGCACCAATATCTCTGGCTGCTTTCAATCGACGAATACACTCTTCGTAGCCATGTTGTTGAAGAGCATCGGTGCGTGCAATGAGGACAATGTCCGAGTGCAGCCGGTCCTTTGTCATCTTAGCAGCACGGATACGCGTAATGTATTCCTCCAGACTGACGACCTTCTTGCCTGCAAGATGTCCACACCTCTTGTTCTGAATTTGATCTTCTATATGGAACCCAGCGACGCCGGCCTGTATGTACTCCTGGACTGACTTTGAAACAACGAGGGGGCCTAGTTGAGACTTATGAGCTTTCGAACTAATGTAAGCTTTTAGAGTGGGAAATAAATCTCCCTACATACCTCCATAGCCAGTGTCCATATCTGCAATCAATGGGGGGCCAAAGGGGTCCAGGTTTGCAATCATTTCAGCGTTGGTCTTCATGTCATGAAGCTGAGCCAACCCGAGATCGGCCATTCCAAGACGTGATGCAGTGGTTCCGGCGCCAGTCTATTCCAGAGGTCAGTCTTTGCGATTTCCCGGCGGAGGGCTTTTGGAGGGGCACTCACCATATAGAGGCCCTTGAAGCCGAGATCCATTGCAATTCTGGCAGAGAGACCATCATAAACACCGGGACAAACAATCAAGTCCTTGGTGTCCTTGAGCATCCGGTGCAACTTGGATGCGGCCGGGATGATATAGAGATTGACAGTAGGCTCCTGCCGATTACCATTAACCTCATAGTATCCATCCTTTTCCACGGTGATTGTGATAGTCATTGTGATACGAAAATGCAGGTGGCAGTGTGAACCGGAGACTTTGTAGAGATAGAAATGTTGTGTTGTACAGGGTGAATCTACGGGTTCGACATCGGCTATTTATATTTTTCGACGCGGACCTTCAGAGCTTGCGAGGACAAACCGAACCAATACCGTCGGGCCTTTCCATCGACTACGATGAAAGGCTCTATTGCGTGGTTACAGTTAGTGATCATGCATGATCACACAAAGATGACCAAACCCGGACGGGCTTGGCGTCCTCCAGATGCAACATATCGCCATGCGCCAAGACAGATTACAGCAGCCGATATGTATCATCGCGAGACTTCAATTTTGGGAGGCTTTGTGCCTGGGCAGAAACCTTGGAAACGACAGCAGAAATATCTCAGGTGGTGACCTAGCCGAGTCCGAGTCAGCATGTATGAGCGCTTCCAAGGTTGTACTAGGCATCCTTTGGGATAAAGTACCTGGGCAACGGTTGATACTGTCTTTACCCGATAATGAGACTTGCTTGGCGAGGGATATTGTGAAATCCATGTCGATCTCCCGGTGAAATTAGAATTTTGGCAATATAGAATAGCTTGGCTGATGGAATCGCTAGAATTGGAATCATTCCAGGCTTCAGTATGAATTTCATAAATACGAATACGGATATGAATTGCGTTCCCAGGTGGATTCAAGCAAAGGACATTTAATTATAGACCAAGTTCAATTGCTTTGATTTGAATCGCCTGGGACTAAATAACCTTGTTCCGGATTTGGATTACTGGAGGTTGTATAGAGCTGTCCGAGTCTGAAGTATGTCAAATGCATGTTGGGGATATCCGAATCACCTAAATTCCGCCAACCCTGGGGAATCGCATGGATCATAGAATCAGATTGCTCCAGTGTATGAATTACGAATGAACTTCTCTACGAGACTGGGTGGAGGGTAATGTGGTCTAGATACTAGCCACCACCAGCTACGAAGTGTGCCAATGACGCGTATCTGCAGCCCTAGGGTCTAGGCATCTGGTACTTTGCAGCTTCTGGGCGAGGTCGTACCGATTCAACGGCCCAGATGACCCCCCGCGGAGAGATAACCAGGGGGGCCTTGACGCCGCCGCCCCAATGGGTGTATCCCCTCTTTCTGCAGGGACTAAATGATGCGAAAATGCAAGATAACGCCTAGTCAGTGCCGTGGCGCGAACAGCGCGAAGACAGGGTTGTTGAAACAGTATCACTCATTGCTGCGCCGCGATCTATGCACCGGAGATAATCCGATACCCAAAGGGTTACGGACGCATTGCGCCGATCATGTGGTGAATTGCCCTTGCACGCAAGTATGAAGAAAAGATAGTACGAGCGCATAGCTTCAATAGGAGACCGACAGTAAGGTAGAGCACAGGAGACAAATGATTCGACAGAACATGAGACAAAATGTGGGCCGTCAAGAGTAGAGTGTTGGCCCGGCAGGGCTGAACGGCCAATGCACAAGACTGAAGAATTGCCCCTGGTTCGCCGATTTTGTTCCGTCTTGCGCTAGTTTGTTCAGTGTCGGGAAATCATCGATCCTGCGTTGAGGGATCAGCAGGCAGAGAGACGCCCGCAATAGGTGCGCACGCGGGCCTCCATTTGGCCCGAAAAGAAGAGACATCAAAATGATGACTGCGATTGATGAGTTGGGAATAGGGAATCTGACGAACTCACCTCGAGCAAGATGCAGGAAGAGAAGCGAGTTGGGAGATAACGGGCACAGGTTGTCACACCAGCCCCTCGTGGACATTGTCCGGGTTGTCGCACACACGGTCGACCGAGTCGATCTCGGGGGACAGAGAGGAGCGGCGCCAAGTTGCTCGGCATTGCGACCAATTCCCCCCGAGCCTTGGCACATCAAGAGGGGGGAGGATTGGCATTTCCGGCGGCTCGAATGCATGAAGGAACCGTGAAGGTTCAAGAAGTGTGCAAGGCGTGATTTCAGCGGCCCCTCCGCCGCTTATGCAGTTGGATTCCCCGGCTTGCAGAAATCCAGGTTCTCCTATCTCCACCCTCCGAAGAATGGAGGGGGTTCTATAAGTCCCGCCCATGGACGATGCAACGTGTATATTCAAGACCACAATCAGGAAAGAGGGGAAGAACAAAAGCCCAGTCCTTGGCCAGCTTTGGGGATGTCTCTCGTCTCCCTCAGAGATCAGCTTTTTTTTTCTCTTCGCCTTCTGCCGTTCTCTGGATGTATCTGCTGTTTCTCTTGCCGCTCTGCAGAATCGTTTCCTCCCGAGATACTCGCCTCATGATGTCGTTTCCCACATCAAGCATGGAAGGTGGAAAAAGAGCACCGTCACGAGTAGGCGCCTTTTTCAATGCGGAAATCGACCCTCGTCATGGAGAGATGATATTGTTTGGGTGTTGTCTATCGTCCGGACTGGTCGACAGCACCACGTATAACGGTGTGGTTCAAGTTTCCAAGAGTTCTTGCAATTCAACCCTACTGATGTGGAACAGCCTACAGGACATTCGTGTCGATGCAGACGGGTATGTTCAAGTCGCCCTCACCCCCATCCCATCGGGCAGGCTCGGCTGATGCGAAGATTCTATGAACCAGGGAACACGATCTTTGTCGGGTTGGGAGCCTCTGGACAGGAGGCACGGGCGTATGGGTGGGTAGGATCTCTCACGGCGATTGGATGTTTCATGGTGGGGAGTTTTCTGTTTGCACGACTGCATCGCGTGTTGGGAGCGCGGCGACGCGTCAGTTTGATGCTGTCGTTTGCGCTTCAAGCGGGGCTGATTCTTCTGACGGCGGGACTGGTGCAAGGTCAAGTAGTTTCCAGCGTGCTTGCGGGGGGCGGAAATGATACGGCGGATACTACGCCTCTGTGGAATGAAGAGGTTCCGATTGTGTTGCTGAGTCTGCAGTCGGCGGGACAGATTGTGGCTAGTCGCACGTTGGGATTCAACGAGATCCCAACGGTGGTGATCACGAGCCTTCTGTGTGATCTCATGTCGGATCCCAAGTTATTCCTGTTGCGGAACGAAAAGCGCGATCGACGGGTCATTGCATTTGCGCTCACACTGGTGGGGGCGATTATTGGTGGATGGATCACCAAGGCGACGCAGCAGATCGAGCCGGTACTCTGGCTGTCGGCGGGGATCAAATTGGTTCTCGCTGGGGTTTGGGGGTTTTGGACGACGGTATAAGGGAGTGGTGGTGGCGGTGGTGGTGATATGAACTTGAAAGGGGAGAGAGGAGAGAAGAAGAGACTCGGAGGAGGATTGGGTCTTGGCGATCAGAGTCACCTGCCATGGGAAGTCCGGAGATATAGTATGAGTATGAGTATACTTTTATACTATATATTATGATGATATCTATGGATTTTATATTATTCCTAGTATGTAGTAGAC